>WEIT01009294.1:361-20641 GCA_013389985.1 Dryoscopus gambensis
TGTTTAAAGCCTGGAGAAATGTCATTTAGTTCACTGTGCCCTGGATCTATTGCATAAAGGATTAGGAATTTTATCCTCACAACTGCTACTGCTCTTCGCCCATAAGCAAACTTTTTTGACATTGGTGAGTTTATCTTGGTCTAACAAATTTATTACTTTCTGGAGAAATGACCGAACTGTACAATATTTAGCACAGACTATAGATGTATGGAGTACTACTCAGTCCTCCCTCAGCCTGTTCTCAGGATCTCATCCAATTAAAAAATAACTAGAGTATCTTCAAAAAAGCCTAGGTNTCTTCAAAAAAGCCTAGGTGACCCTGAGACCTAAATCAAATTATCTCCCAATGGCCGTCTAGGTTCATGTCTGGCTAAGACTTCTACTGCAATATAAATTCTTAATTTTAATTACAACTGAGAAGCAGGATCCTAAGTCACTTAGTTGCTTCTGAAAATTTTATCTGAGAACTGATGAACAACATCAGAGTTTAATCTAAATTGTCAGTCTACACATACATCCTTAAGTGGGCAGAGTTTCAGACTTTCTTTCCATAAAAACCAAAAGAACTGACAGATGATTCAACAAAGGAAAAAAACCAGCTGCATCTCTTCTGGGTGGTGAATAAAAAACTTGCACCAAGGATCCCCAAATCTGCTAGTATGAGTTACATAGCAATTAAACAAAGAGAGGGTTTAGGGAAACCGGGTACAGCTTTGCCTAGAACTGACTGAAGAAACAGACAGATGGAGTAGCTGGTGTCACAGTCTCTGGAATCCAGCTGCCCTCTGGCAAGATTGGTTTAAAATCGCTATTGGAAAATTTGTCTCTGTGATCAATATCTCTTTGCTGCTCACTTCCAACCTGGCACTTTCAGCTTAGCTTGACAATACTCAAGGAACTTCTTGTCGTGCATGGAGGAATTCTGTATTGTGCCTTTATGAGAATGACACTGCATTTGGGTGAATGAACTTTCTCCACAGTGTCAGAATCATCAGTCTCTGGGAAAAAGCAGTATGGGGCTGTCAGGTCTCCTGAAAAGTATTTTATCACTGGCCAAACTTGATAGTAGAAACAAAAGGACTTTATTCCTTTTAATCTTGATTACTGTGTAACATGCATTTTATCTCTCTCCCTCTCTGTAGGACTTCTTTAGCATAAATCAGCATAAGACTGCTGAAGATAAAGGGATGCAGCTTCCTACTATTCCATATTAATCTCATAAAATAATTTATTAACATGTTGGCATACTATATTGTTTTTAGGGATGGAATTCCTATCTACATGCGCTTGGAAATGAGGTACATTCTAACAGCTGGGATATAGGAGTCACTTCTTAATTTCCTGTTCATTGCATGTCAAAGCTCTAGTTCTGTGTTGTAATTAACCAAAAGCACTTATGTCCTTTTAGAAGGGTTTATGCATCTGTTTCTCTAACGTACACCAAAGATGGTTCTTTCTATGATACATTGGTTTTAAATGCAAATAAAGAAAAAGTGGAGCCAGAAAATGACAATGTACAATTTATTTTCCTAAAGAGTCTATGGTGTTTGAAATACGGGTAATAAGAGATATTTTCTTATCCTGAAGAGCTATAGGGCCTAACTGGAAAGGAAAACATAATTTTCTAAATGGTGAAGCGATGTACAGAAAATGTGAGTCTTCCAGTGTCGCCAACAAAAAATCTGGCAGAGAGACAGGCACTGCACACACATCTTCTGTCTAACACTGGCACCCAACCTCAGGGAGAGTCCTTCTCCTTGGGAATTTATTTGGTGTGTCATTTCTCTCCAGCCAGTTTTCAGTAGATGTATTTTGACTCTTTCACCTCCTTTTTCATCATCTGTTTCTTGCAACACTCCATCTTGCTGCCTATTTCTTTAACAAGAGCATAAAGCTGGCCACACTGGGACAAGGCTGAGGTCCATCCACTGGGAATGCTGGTAGAGGGGTGGCTCTTCAATAGGATCAGATGTACTATGGTCTTTTATGAAATGTGATGGATTTCATGAGGAATAGGTGTTCTGTGCATAGAACACTAACCCTAATTTGCAGAATTTTTTGGAGACTAGATGGAAGAAAGGTGCTGCCTGGATGTTTTATGCAGAAATAAATGTCAGGGTGGCTACAAAGGGGAGGGAAGTGAGAAAAAAAAAAGGTTGCATTTTTGAAAGGAGCTATTTTAGGATCTGTTTTGGCACATTTCCCGGTTTCTTGTCCTGGGTTTGTGGCAGTCAGTTTAATTAGTTTTTCTCTGTACAACTTCTGAAATGCTGCAATTGTGATTTGTGCCTGGTAGGTCATTAATTTTATTCCTGGCCATTTTAAAGCACAGCCTTCTCAGAGCTGACAAAAACAAGCTCTGGCTCTTGACTCATATTGACTGATGGTCACCTTTCATCTGCCATAACAGGTGAGAAAAAAAAGGACATGGACATAAGAAATGCTATAGGAATTTCTGAGTGAAAGACAATTAAAATTATAGTGAAAAAGATTATCCTTCAGTATTGCATTAACCCTCAGCAAAGCCTCATTGTGGCAGATGTTCTACACTATCATATTTTTCTCAAAGAGAGTTTAGCTTCCATCATCATCAGACTTTGGATGCCATTTCCCACTAAAATCAATTTTCAAATATCACTTCAGTAGGTGCAATGTGTACTAATAACTTTGAGAATTTGGGCTATCCAAAAGTTCTAGAAGATCAAGGCAGGGAAAGGGCTGGGTGGGCAGCCCCGAGAAGTGGACTGGTTTGTTCCTCATAGAGGTAACTCCTGGGCTAGAGCCAACAGCTTTTCAAGTCCTACTACGGAATTACATATTTGGTTATTTTTCCTTTGGAGAGAGGGAAATAGCCTTATCTTTACTAGACTTTCAGGCCACCCCTGTGGTGAGTAAAATTACCTCTCTAAGGTTCCCAGCTGATCTGCCTGGCTGGACTTTGCACCAAGACTTAAGGTCCATGTGCTGCATGTGACACAACACCAGCATTGTAAGAGGACACCTCACAAGTTCATGAGACACATCTTTCTTTTTAAATGTCTTAGAAATGAGACATCAGTGGTGAAGCTTAAACTCGGAGTCAAGGTATTAGTTACCATTTCCTACCCAGACAAATTCATCTCTTTTCTCAGTTCATCCTTCCTTGGATCTGTGCAGCTGGGGACTTGTCAGTACCAAGGGTACTACTGCAGGGTGTTATTGCCAACACACTGCATGCTGATTCTCACAGGTTGCCCTTGTTTTCCCTTCTTTCAGCTCATTTGTGTGCGATTTTGCTTATCTGGAGTAATTTACTTCAGGCAGCAAAGAGCCATCCAAGTCCTGGTAACGGCAGGCAAGAAGTTGCATTCCTTGGTCACATAAAACCAATGAAAAATGTAAAACAATTAAATTTATCCCTAGACACCAACATATTTATCCTGCTAGCTGAGGCCTGCTTTATCAGAACAGCATGGAAACAAATTCTCATTATGCTGATGGAAGTCAGATTCTGTTTCCCATGTAAGCCATGTGGAGCACTCCCTTGCTTTTGATGCCATATGTTTTCATGATCACAGTGATTTGCTTTGGTTTGCTTTCATTTACCTCCTAGAAATATGAGAGTCAGGGGAAATGGTAGGTGCTGTATTTGCTTCTGCTTTGTTGATAGCTCTGTATATTATTCAAATCCATGTATTTATTCCCAGAGGAGAAATATCATTAAGGTATTGTTAATGCTGACAATATATCACTCCTAGGAGTTAGGTGATTTATTTATTTATTTATTTATTATTATTTAAGAAGCTGGTCCTTTGGAATGATTCCATGCTTGGGAAACTCTCTTACATGTTTAAAATCGAATTCCTCAGTAGGTTAATATCGTTGTGCACTTCTTATGTCGGAAACAGAGACTCCTTTAGCTTCCCCATACAGTTGTCTGAGGACATGGATCACACCAGGATATTCAGTCTGTTGCGTATGATCTTACTGGGGTGGTGAAGAAGTAGAAAATTGACTGTTTTCCGGGATTCAAGAATAAAACCTAGCTGGATGGACCATAATTTCTTCCAGGCATACACTGGTATATATTGGCTCCACAAACAGCTCTTTGTGACTTATTTGAAAGAAAATTATAATTCTATACCAATGAGACATATTTAATCACCTAAGTTTGAGCAACAAAAACATCTCAAGTCCATCTCTGCTCCTTACCTCATTGTCTGAGCAATGGGCATTTAGATATCTTTACAACACCCTTGGAGAAAGGAAAGGCCTCACTGCTCTTTTTATAGGTGAAAAACTGAGGCAGAAAAAGCAACTGGGATCATGTTCATGGTCACCAACAGGAAAGGTTCAGCAGAACCCAGAGCGGAAGCCGAATCCTACCACCATAGCAAGGATGCTGCTTTACTCATCTGAGCATCTGACCTTTGAAACACCCTTCAGATTAGGAGTTGCTCATGCTAAGCTGCAAGTCTGAGCCCTGGGTTTCAATCTGCAGCACTAAAATTTCCTTGTATCCAGGTTTTGAGTTTGCCCATTCCCTGTCCAAACCCTATCAGTTTCAAAAGAGAAACCTCTCCGCCTAAACTATTCTCTCCTTGACTTTAAATGAACACTTTGCCCGCCAGACATTGATCTTTGATCAGTATTTCCTTGCCAGCCCTTCAAAACAGTTGCTGTCACCACAGCATCTTATTTCCATATTGTGTCTGAGAGCGACAGCAATTATTTCCCACTGGAACTGACTTCAATGTCACTACACTGATTAATCAGCAAAGGTTACTATAAGGGAAAGTATCAGTCTTCTTTTTCCATTGCAGCAGGAAAATGCCAGATCTTAGCAGCACAGTGCCTTGGGGATGGCTGCATTAGTTTTCCAATGAAAGGCTCTGCGCAAGTCAAACCTCCCATCCCCCATGCCTCCTTCCCACTCCTCTCTTCCTAAAACACACACTGAGGTTTAGTATAAAGTTAATTCTATAACCCAGGGTGCTTTTTTTCTTTTTTTAATGCTACTGACCTTCCATTTCCTTGTCAGTCGACACCAAGCAATTCCCCAGATGGAGAGAAAGATTTCCACTTTGAATATCCCTGAAACACATTTAGAGCCAAAGGCTTTATCATGGGAATAAAAGCACTGAGGTTCTCACAGCTGGGAAGATTTATACAGCTGAGCCTTACCAGCTTAAATGCCTACAGACAGAAACAGCTGAGCTATGTATTATTTCTTTTCCTCCAACTTGCAAGGGAGATGAAAAGCGCAGAGGCAGCCGGCAGATAGCTGTGACTGACAAGGGAGGGGCAGACCTGTCTGCCCACAGCTGCAGCAGTGGCATTTTTATCAAATAATTCAGCTCCAGAAGTGAGGGGGCTGGGACTGACATGACTGCCCCAGCCAAGAGGAGCTGCCCTTTCAGTTAGAGCACTCCAGACCATGCCAGGGAGTCTTAAGCATCAGTCAGGGAGGCAGGGAGCTGACGCCTGCCAATGAGCCCCAGCAGAAAGGTGTTCAGAGGAAGATGCGCTGAGCTGAGTGCTCTGCACAGCAGAATGGCTGTTTGCAGTCTGTGCAAAAACAGAAGCCAAGCTGTCTCTGCTCTTCTCACCGTAACAGCAGCAGTATTTTGTTCTTCAAAAAGTGAGGGCAGATCTTAAAGAGTTTAGTCTGACTCCCACAAAACAGTCATTCAATGGCCATGCTTCCTCTGGAGAAAAACAGGAAGGGAGATTCCCAGAGCCTCAGCTTGCTGTCCATCCACAAATGCTTACCTGACCCAAGTGACCTGTGGACTCCTCTGGCCAAAGGCGGGCAGAGCAGCCCTGAGCTCAGCAGCCACGACTATGTGAGCAGGTCTGTTTCCCCAAGCATCCATCCCCTGCTTCTAACATGATCATGGTTGCCCTGCATCTGCACTGTCTCTGCTGTCAGTTGTCCTTCATGTCACCTCAACCCTGGAGATGTGGCTCCACTCTGTGCCGTGCATAGCTCCATCACATCTCTCACAGCCCTCAGCCATGACCCTAATTCAGCAATACCCAGGTGCCTTCCTGCCAGAGAGGGGGAAGAGGTTTAAGAACAGGCAGAGCTCAGTCTGTATGGGATTCTGTGTCTATCCCACAGGGAAGATAAAAGGCCTTCAGAGTCCATGTACCCATGCTGTGCTCCTCGTCGCTCCTGATTTTCCCACTTGGAGAGCCTGTGGTTCAGCAGTGCATTATGTCTCTCCAGCTTCCCAGGCAGGCTTGACATCCAGCATCCTCTCAAGAAAATGTTAACCGCGAGCCTGAGGCCATCTTTTCCTTATTATAAAATGGAAACTAAATTACTTACATTTTAGGAATGCCAGTGAGCTGCTTTCAAAATGGTGAGAATGGTCCCTATACTTGTACATCATTGGAAGAAGAGAGCTACATTTTCTAAATGCTGCCAGTAAATGAGCATGGGAGGCGGAAAAGAATTCAACAAACCTGGATATTGATTAGAAATGTCTTTTAGCAATAGGGAAGAAAATGGAATATCCTAAAATTAAGGGGTCTGTAAAACAATTTAAAAGATTGTGTTGTCAGTAATAATGTATCTAGTGAGTGAAGTGCTCAGAAATAATCAGTGTCTGTGCTTGTCCAGCCTGAGGGACCTGATAGGGGGTCTAATTTACAATACCAGTGAAAAATCTACCCTTTGAACACCAGGTTACTGTGAATACTCAAAAATCACTCATTCTGCAAAACTTATGTCATCACGCCTGCCTGTCAATATCCAATTGTTGTCTTATTCTTAAGTGTAATTTTTCTTGGGATATGGACTTTGAACAAATGTCTAACAGCTGTCAGTCATGTTACTTAACACAAGAGCCACCCCTCAGGGTCAAAACAAAAGTCCATTTACCTTAATAACCCATTGCTCACAATGACTGTAAATAAGAAAAGAATGGGGTCATCAGGACTAGACACTAGATTTAAAGGCTTTTCATCAATTCATATCTCGTGAATTTATATAGAGCATATAGATGCTTTATGTTTGCCTGTACCCTTCTGGTAGCTCTCTACTTAAATTTTGACTGCCCTTGAGCACTGGAGGCATGTTTTATTGGGCACTGCACTCAGCATTTCCCAGACCTTTACCATGACTGAGTAAAGCTAAAGTATAATCCTTGGCAATGCAGATACGATTTCTATCTATACTACTTGGCATATGTATTGGATCTGCCATTTTTTTCCTCTCATTCACTCTTACGAGACTTTCCTGTAACTTCCCAGTTGTTTCTAGATTTCATTACATTACTTCATTTGCAGTCTTTGCCACATAGCTCTTCACCCTCTTTTTCTATTATTTTTTATGTTTTTTAAGAGCATGGATCTCTGTAGATTTCCACTGTGAGCCTCCTTCAGTTGTATAAATTTAACATTTATCCCTAACTTTTCCTTTCCGTCTTTTAAGTTGATTCAAGTTGTGATGATGATTTGCTCCTTTGTCCTGTGAAAATTTACATTTTTTCTAAGACTGTACTGAAGGGTCTTATGAAAGGCTTTTCTAAAATATACTTAATTATCTTAGCTGAAGCCTCTTTTCCATTATGGGCTTGGTGGCTCTGTCCTACCCACATCTACTAATTCAACTCTTCTTGCTGTTTCTACTGATTTGACTGTGAATCATGACAAAATTTATTCCTGAACCCTTTTTGAAGGTGACTGTCACATTTCCCATCTTTCCTAACTTTGGCAACAAAGCTTATTTATGCAAAATGAAACATACTGCAGCTCAGCAATTTCACAACTGAATTCCTGAAAACTCATGAATGAATGAATAAGTGGATGAATGTTGTCAAGACCCAGAGTCTCATCTCTCCTATTTTATTAAATTGTCCTAAAAATCTTCCAGCAAAGCTTCAATATCATACTGTCCCTCAGCTTCACATTCAGCAAAATATCTCATATATGAGAGAACTTTTTCTACACAGGGCAGCAGCACAGAGAATTATCTGCAATGGACATATCTTCCAGTGCTCAGTCTGTGACTTACTGGTAGCACCCAGATGTTTTGGAGGACAATATGGATTAAAACTAGTAAAAGCCACAGATTAATCTAGATTAATTTTTTTGTGCACAATGGCCTAAAGAAGCATCTTGTGCCTTCTTTTTTCCCCTCAGTCATGACACCTGACTAATGTTTTCTTCCACAAGCTCTTCTCAGGGTCCTCAGGCTCCAGTGACCTCCATCTTCACCGCAAGGACAAGCCCTGTCCTCGATCTTTCCTGCAGTCACCAGATGTTACACCAGGGAGGCACAACCAGAGTGCAGATAACAGCTGCTTGCAATCCCAGTGCTGGAAATCGGCACACTCTGAATTGTTACAGCCAGGAAAATGAGAGAACCTGTCCTCTCCCTCTAATGTTTTCATCTGTTCTGATGGAATCAAGGTATGTCTGTAGGGAACCGTAAGAGAGACAGTTTAGGGATGGGGAGGAAGCACAGCTCTGTCTCAGTGCAGCATCCTAGGCAGGGCAAAGTGATGACTCAGTTTAGGACCTGGGAGTGGAAAGAGACGACAGTGCACTGAAAAGAGGGAGAGAAGAGAAAAGGAAAGCTACAGACTTATAATCCCTCCTTTGGGTGAAAAATTGGAAAACTCAACTCTGCTGTATGTTAGTCTGCATTTTTCTATCTCCTGTGAGTGACTGAACCTCCTAGTGCAACACAGCCTCACTCCTGAAAGCATTTCCCTCCCTCTTCAGAAGTTACAGCCCCAGACAGACAAGATTTATTCCCCCGAAGAATACCATCATGTAGGTGCCAGGTGTATTTTTGTACTCTCTTTGGAGAGTTTCTCTGTCTTGCAAACTCCAGCTGTGTATCTTTGGCTAGTCAAGCTATGCTGACTTGCATCAGCCCAGAGTCTAGCCTAAGTCTCAAAAATGCCCTGTGCTAATCCTGTGTGACCTCCAGTGTCCTCTTTGGCTTTGTGGATGCCTTTCCCTGCCTCTGCAGGCACTGAAGAAGGAGGCAGAAAAATGGGAAAACTACACTAAGGAGAAGTATGACTGAAAAGCCTATGCCCGTAAAAAAAACAAAACTCAGAAACCTCCTGTCTCAGCCATAAACTTCAAAGGGTAATGACACTTTTAGTGATCATAAAACATGTGATTTCTATTAAGCATTTGGAAAGTTGTAAAGACTACTGAATAAAGTTCTGGAAGAATTGAAAATTTTAAGGCATCTTAGTTAATATTCACAGGATTTGGGAAATGTAGTTTTGTTTATGAATATGGAACAATATTTATCATTATATCATGTTCATAAATGATGCAGATACAAGGAAAAACTTCGAGGTTGAGTCTTTGGCCCCTGAATAAAATTAATTTAAAAGATCAATAACTGCCCACAGCTGAGAATTTGTACAGCAGAAATACAGAGTTTGGGAACACAGTGGCACTTGGTGTCTATGGATGCAGCAGTTACTATATACACACTCTGTAGTTTCTGTGTATGTGTGATACCTCATCTATGGGTTTACTTTAACTGTAGAAATAATAGGGGTTCTCACTCGGGCTTTCTGCTTGCCTCTTAGTTCTCAAAGAAAAAATGCTCTCCAGGGTAAAATGACATTTTATCTTACACTTCTCTTTACTGCGTTGGGGATGGGTGGGTGGAAGAAGGAAGACATGACTTCAGTTTACCTGTCATTCCAAGAGAGTTACTCCTTCACTTTGCAGTAAGGATACAGTAATCAAAAATTCTTAGGGTCTTCCAGTACCTTCACAAACCTTCAGCAGGGTCAGAAGCCACACTTTGGCTCCACTAGCAAAGAGTCCACTGCTGCATGAAGGACCAGCAGGGCGAGAATGCAGGTCAGCACTAGCGACTGCCTCGTAATTTGGGAGGGCAATGCAGTGTGACCCCTCAGCCCCAAAGCTGGGTGCATTGGCTCTGCTATAAGGGTATATTTTGTACCCTATTCTGCCCATTCTGACTATGGGTGGGCCTCATGGACATCCAGAGATCAGCTAAGGTTTATCAGATGGGTATTGCCTGTGCTGGTGATGTTAATGTGAGAACCTCAAACATCACTCCTTAACATCACAGAGCTAAGGAGGATCACCTGCTGTAGTCTGGAGCTGAATATTTCAGCAATCATAAGATTACAGATAGGACAAGGAGGGGGAAAACATGCAGAAATATTTTCTCAGACTGAGAATATAGGAAATGAGTGCTTATGAATTTATTTTATACGGAATTGTTGGCAGCTGCACATTTTGATTTTACTTAGTGCTGCAAAGGGATTCCCTCTGAATCCTTTATAGGTCTGAAGGTTAATGTTAAAGTATCTTGACTCCAGGACATGAGACAAAGAATGTCATTGTTTATTCTTTGATGTTCTAAAGCATCTTATTCTTCAGGGATCTCAACAAACTGTACACACATTAATTAAAGTCCATAGTACTCCTAAATCAGCTGCTATTATTCCCAGTTGATTGATGGAGAAGCTGAGATGAAGAGAGATTATACAGTGCATTTTCTAATGTGGGAGTATGTGAAATTAGACCCACGAAATTCGTGGTTCAGCAATTAAAGGTAAGCAATATGATATTTTTCATGTGTACTGAAAATCCTCTATGTTCCATTGAAACAACACTAAAATTTTGCTTTTTGAGATGTTAGAACAGCAAGGATTTTTGGGGTGCAGGAAAGCTAGTCTATGTGCCCATTTTGGCATCAAGCCCCTATGGCATCAAGTTCAGCTCTAAATCCAAATATGCTCATGATTCATGGATTTATTTTTTTAGTTGAAGATATTTAAAAAAAAAAAAAGCAACACCCAAAGCAATAAAGGCAAAGCTGAAACTGTGAAGCCAGCAGGTTCTATCAGACAAAGCATGAACCCAAACCAGCTACTACAAGAAGAATCAAAAATTACACTGGTGAGCACGGTAAACTGAGTCACATATCATCATATTTTATAGCAGAAGAAATTAACTGGATAGGTTCTGGTCTCGCTCCATCTGCAACATCTAAGATGTATTTTTTAAAGCTTCAGTGAAGATTGATGAGCAGTTTTTGTCTATTTATTTTTACACAGGATAAATTTTCTTAAATAAGTAATACACAACCTTCTCAAAGTCAGATTTAATCCTGTTCTCTGAAGAAACAGGCATTAGGAACTCCATCTTCCTCTCTATCAGACATATGCACAGATGCAACTTCCTTCTTTTGCTCTGGTTCCCTGCTCAAGTGACAGAGATACCTGGTTGATGGATCACAGTGTTACTCAGACCATCTGAAATCAAAGTAAAGTTTGGAATAAACTATATTTGAGCTAATTGCTATTTTGTCTTTTGCTTTCTCATTGGACTCCAGCATTCCTGCCTTGCAGCATCCCAGACTTGTGCCCTTCAGAATGCTCCTGGAGCCCTGGCTCAATCTGGGGCTTTGCAAAGGAGTTGTATCAACACAGAGTGGAGCTCCTCCAGCTCCCAGCCCGAAGTTTCACAAGTTTTGCCCAATTAGTTTGGGAAGATGCAGCGGCCCCATCTCCCAGAGCACGCTGTATGCTACAGGCCATGGAGCCAGCGGATCTCTACATGCTACCAGGCCATTTTAATGGTTCAGAGGCATCAGAATGGGACTTCTTACTGGCTGCTTTCTGACCGTAAAAGCAAAGGGGTCCCACTGTAAGTGGGAATATTCAGAATAAGCTGATAATTTAGAAGAAGCTGGCACAGAGAAACATTCAGGATCTGAAAAGAAACCTAA
The DNA here is from genome assembly GCA_013389985.1 of Dryoscopus gambensis. NCBI lineage: Eukaryota > Metazoa > Chordata > Aves > Passeriformes > Malaconotidae > Dryoscopus > Dryoscopus gambensis. The sequence goes on from WEIT01009294.1 coordinate 12,093, forward strand.
CTCATATTTACAATTGCTATTGCAGTCAGCTGAACAAATAAAAAATCAGTTTAAGCTTAATAAACAGGATGTAACTTGTTAAGCCTTAAAAAAATACCTAGGCAAGCCAGCCTTTTGAATTCTATTTCTGTCTTAGCTACTGTCTTGCTCTGTGACCTTGGCATGCAATTTCCCTCCCTTGTCTCTCTGTTCTGCCTCCCACCACTTTAACTGTCTTGCCTATTTATGTTTTCTTTTGCTCTCAGTATTCAAGTTTATTTGTTCTGTCAATTGAATCCATTCTATTATTCAGAGAAGACTGTACTCGAAAGCATTTTGTCATCCAAAACACTCCCCTGAATATCAAAATTGAAAGTAATGGAAAGTAAATAAACATTCACAAGCCATTATTTCCACATGGAGCTAGAACCTTATTATACCTGGCTGCCTGACAAGTCTGTCAGTCAGTAACACTTATTCCTCCTCGCAGTTGGCTGTGCCACAATGCTCCTCTGAGTCCATTTTTCCAAACCCTAAACGGATGTATATCCTCTGCAGTGCCTCGTACTTACATTTAAGTTTCACTTTTAAAATGACCAGAAAGTCCTTAGAAGGTCCCAGTCTGCATCCTGTGTGCAGCAGTCTGGGATATTTGTGTTTGGAAAGGCAGAAATCCCAGCCCAGGGCAGAGGGGCACCTAAATGAGTTGTTTCTATAGGACAGGTTTGAGAGCAGAGTCTGAAACGTTACCTCTGGAGCTCAGACTTTCCACCTCTAATACTTTGTGATTCACAGTCCAAAGCCGGGTCCTAAACATGCAGTATTAAGTGATCAGGCAGAGTACCAAGCAAATGAATCACTTTCCCCTGTTGAAAAGCAGCTGCCCTGTGGGGGGAAGGAGAGGTCATGGTTGTCTTCTACACTGTTCAGTGCTCACGCACAGTGAGATCTGCATTCAGCTCACTACAGCCTGACATTCTTAGGGTCAGGTCCTGAGCACCAGGATATTTCTACTCACCATCCTTGTGAAAGTAGCAGTGTGCAGAAAAAAAGGGCAAGATTCAAAGTGCCAGAAGCAAAGAGAGAATGACAGAGACTATCCCTGTGACTTAGAGATGAGTGCTTTTTGTTGGGCAAAAATGATGCATTCTCATCTGTGTTGTTAAATATCTCAAGTGCTGTGTAGGAAGGGATGTTAAACACAATTCATAAACAGTACTGAATGATCTCCCTTTCCTTAAGGGGTTTGTAACTGCGAAAGCATAAAATATGCTTTTTACTATTATTTCTGGTTTTGTTTGGTTTGTTTTTCATTGCGTTTTTTTTTAAACAAGTAGTTCTAAAATCAAAGCTCATATTTGGGTCTAAACACTTGGTTCTCAGTATGTCTGAGCAGCCTTGCCTCATTAGTGACCCCACTAGCTCTCAGTTCCTGAATACAAACAAAACTTACACTTGCAATAGAGCACCCAGCTGCCGCGGGGCGGAGCGGTGGTAAGTGCCGCAGCCTTCTAGAAGGGTCCCCAGCCAAGGGAAGCTGCTTCAGCACGGAGGGGCCAGACAAAGCTCAGGCACACACGCACTCCCAATGGAGCAGGGCGCATTCACTCACACACGCAGGGGATGAGATGGCAGCCAGTGGCACGGAGAAGAAAAGGGAGTATGGGAGTCCAGCGAGGGCTTTACTAGAGTCCAGCACAGCACATCTCCAGGCGCAGAAACCCATAACCGAGGGCCCAGGTAAAGGGTTACATATGGGGAGGAAGGGGCAGGCAGAGCATCAGGTCCAATGGGTAGAGGGCCAGGGGGCGGAGGAAGGGTAAGGGAGCCAATGGGGTTAACAGGGAAGGAGGGACTAAGGGAGAGGAGCCAATGGGGAGTACAATTCCAAAGAAATTTCTGGATGGGGTACATACATGGAACAAAGAGGTGGAGAATAGTGAACCAATGCAGAACTGGGGAAATGCATGTGTTAGCATAACATAACATAATTATTGCAAAGTCCTCTGGGAACTCACCCTGTCCTAGGGAGATGTCTTATTCTTAGGGGCATCCCACCATCAGACTTTCTTTGGTATTGGGTTCTGTTTGCCTAATTTCAGCATCACTATGGGATGCAATACCCGGCCACAGCAAAACGAAGACTGTGAGGATATTTTATATCTTAAGTGTTACACTGAGAAAAACATGTTTCCCTGATGTGTCAGGCACAGAAGTGATCAGCCAGGGTTTTACGGTGTCAGCACCACTCTATTTACAATGTACTGTAGGTTCCTTATTCTTATTTCATTCAGCTATTGCTTCTGCAAGTGTCTGTGAGAGATCAGGATAGTAATATCTGTCAAGACACTGAACACAATCAGGCACACAAGACGAAAGGCTGTAGATAGGCCCCAAAATTCACATTCCCATGTGAGATCTTCAGAATTTAAGGATTTTAGATGCCTGATGGGGTATGGTCAGTATGAGAGAACCCAGCCTAGCTTTCTTATGCTCTGTATCAGACTTGGCTTGTTTCAAGCTAACCTAGATGCAGAGCACTCCAGGTTGTCTGGTTGCAATTCTGTTTAGAATGAGGTAAATAAATTAGATATAACTTGTATCTGAATTAAGGCTAGTTCTTTTTTTCTTTTTTCTTTTTTTTTCTTTTTAATGTGAAAATATTAAGGATTTCACCGCTGGGAATTTTTGATACTGGGAGAGGGAGGGGTGCCACTGGTGGATGCAAAGTACTCCAGCTTGGGAAGGATACTGGGAAAAACATTCAGAGCAAATGTTTCTTGCACAGTGCTCCTGCAGTCACGTTCTCCAACCCACTCTCTGCTTTCATGAAATCTCCAGACACCTTTCCATTAACCTGAGTTGGGTTTCAGTCAGGTCAACACAGCAAAAATGAAGGACTTTTCTCTCAGGGAGGTTTCTTTGCAATTACTACTCCAGAGGTTTTCAAGTTGTTGTACACTGGACCTCTAAGATAGAAAGAATATCCACAAGTATCTACCAATGAAAATTGCATCCACCAAAAACGAATTAATTATTTAAATCCACTTTAGTTTTGTCCATAGCTCCATTAGAAGATCTGGAAATAAAGCTCACTACCCTTCTCTGTTACCACAGAAGGATGGCAGAAATCCATCCATCTAGTTTAAGCTGCTACTCTACTATCTTAGCTTATTTTATCAAATATTTTCCCATTCAATGGGATGAAGTCTGCAATATTTTATACAACGGAGCAGTTCTTTACAAGAATGATTTAGGTTTGACAGATAGGACACTTCTAGCTCTCAGCTCAGTGACATGATCTGCATTAATTCATCATGACACAGATGTAGATCTTCCGAGTTACAATGCTAAAATTGAGGACTAAATCCTTTGCAGTAAAACTGGAGAGAAGCAGAGACTCAATATCAAAAACGGAGTCTGAAAAAAAGGCTCAGGGGAGACCTTATTGCTTTCTACAACTACTTGCAAGGAGGTAGTTGGTATAGCCAGGAGATAGCCAGGTGGGGGTTGGTTGCTTTTCCCAAGGAAGGAGTGATAGGAAAAAAGGAAATGGCCTCAAGTTGCACCAGGAGAGGTTTGTGTTAGGGAAAATTTCTTCTTGGAAAGGGTTTTCAAGAACTGGAACAGGCTGCCCAGGGAAGTGGTGGAAACACCATGCCTGCAGGTGTTTAAAAGACGTGTAGATGTGGCACTAGGGGACATGGTTTAGTGGCAGTGCTGGGTTAAAGGTTTGACTCAATGACACTAAAGATTTTTCCCAGCCTAAATGATTCTGTGGTTCTGTGATTCTATTATTTTAGCCGTGTCAAATTATATCAGCTGTGAATGCATCTCTGTATTGCTTTCTTGTACTTTATAACCTGCATTCCTGAAAATCCTTGCCAATGCACTGGTAAGGCTGGTGGGATGGATGTGGCTGATAGCTGCTAGTTCCTGCCATATGGATCACAACTGGAGCTTCTACAACTTGCTAATGACCTGTCTTAGCAACAGTCTGCCTGAAAAGATTAAGAAATGGAATCTCCCTGTATTTGCTGTGCTTTGTGTTGGCAAGCACTTGCTAACATATGTCACCAGCTTTGAAAAGACATGGTTTATTTATATGTTAATTACTGCAACACTTTGGGGAAAATATTTGTTGATACAAGAGCTGTGTAAATATTCAAGTGTTGAGAGACATTGCCATTCAAAACCTAATGAGTTCTAGCCAATAAGAATCAAGAAAATCTACAATATGAAGGGCCTCTCCTTGCCTACGGCTCAGTCCGGTCCCACAGAGATCTCCACTGATTTCACAGAATCAGGGAATTGAAAGGGTTGGGAGGGACCTCTGGAGATCACCCAGTCCAACCCCTCTGCCCAGGCAGGGTCACCTGGAGCAGGTTACACAGGAATGCATCCAGGTTGGTTTTGAATGTCTCCAAGAGAGGGAGACTCCATGACCTCTGTGAGCAGCTGTTCCAGTGCTCTGCCACCCTCAGTGTAAAGAAGTTCTTTATCATGTTGAGATGGAACTTCTTGTGTTTTAGTTTATGATTATTGCTCCTCATCCTGTGTCTGGGCACCACTAAAAAATGTCCACCAGCACCGTCTTGGCACCTGCCTTCGAGATATTTATATGCATTTATCAGATCCCTTCTCAGTCTTCTCTTCTCCAGACTAAACAGTCCCAGCTCCCACTGTCTCTCCTTGTAAGAGAGATGGTCCAGTCCCTTAATCATCTTTGTGGCCTCCACTGGACCCTCTCCAGTAGCTCCTTGTCATTCTTGTACTGAGGAGCCCACAGCTGGACACAGCATTCCAGATATGGCCTCACTAGGGCTGAATAGAGGGGCAGGATCACCTTCCTTGACCTGCTGGCCGCATTCTTCCTGATGCACCCCAGGATACCATTGGCCCTCCTGCCTGCAAGGGCACACTGCCAGCTCATAGTCAACTTGTCACCCACCAAGGCTCCCAGGTCCTTCTTTGCAGAGCTGCTCTCTAGTAAGTCAGCCTCAAGCCTGTGCTGATACTTGGGGTTATATCTCCCTGGGTGCAGGACCCAGTATTGATCCCTGGGGAACGCCACTGGACACCAACTGGATTCTACTCTGCTGATCAGGACTCTCTGAGCTCTGCTAGTTCTTCATCCACCTCACTGTCCAGTCATCTAACCCACATTTCCTGAGCTTATTTACAAGGATGTTATGGGAGACAGTGTCAAAAACCTTGCTGAAGTCAAGGTATACAGCATTCCTGACAACATTTCAAGACAATTTCTGCCAGTTGTGAGTCAGCCTTTAACTGTTCCTCATGCAAAATTCCATAAAATCACACACTCCCTTGCCTGAATTGGTGCCCTTCTTCAAGACACTGCACTACATTTGAACTCAGAGGTCATTTCTGGGTGACAGCAGGGAGTGGGGGGTATGCAAGTGTCGCTGGAAGCAATGTCAGTAGTAAAACACATTTCATCCTCCCTCAGACCCAGGGCCTCATCTGGACACAGAGAGGGGTTGGTTTGAAGGTGTTGTGCCTTCTGTGAAATAGAAGCCTAAGGCCTTCACAGCTGTGATCATTAATAGTACCTCAAGACTATTTGCAAGAAAAATCTGGCATTTCTGCTGTCTGGAAACATCTCTGGGCAACTTATGAAACTTGCTGCTCTGAAGTCTCCTTATTAGCTGCTGAGAGAAACTGTTCCCTTCAGAACAGCCACATCTCACACTCCTTGTAGAAACCTGGGTAATGGCCTATCAGACTCTCCACAGCCAAATTCCTAGATCATAAGGTATTTCACAGGGAAAATTGTTCTGTCAATGTATTGAATTTTCATAGCATTGCTATTAGCAATACTATTTACCTCGAGGGCAAAAACCAAAAGAAACAATTCTCTGGGATCCACTTGGCTGTTACAAACACCAGGTTTTTTGTAAAGTAGTTTACAAGCTCCTGGTTTTGTGTGTGAATAGTATTACAGGGTTGTGATGATCAAAAATGAGACATGCATTTTTTCTGCATCGATGGCCCAGAAGCTGCTGAGCACCACACCCTTTCCATGTGTGGGCAGAAAGTTGCTTCTTATGCAATCACCATTGTTATCCAGCTCTTCATAACTACAAAATATTGAGACCTGAGAACCCCAGAGAATCTCAGCTACCAAAAATATGTATTTTGCTGTATGTCCTATTCACTCTAGGGATTAGAGTAAAACGTGGGCAAGATAAGAAGTAACAATACAATCTTTAGTAGGTATCTCCTGTGTCTGTGCATGTGAAGAAATGGAAATGTCTAGCCAACATGAATGGGAAAAACATCACATGATACAGTCTGATAAATGTTTCAGGTATCAGTTATGTTCATTCTATCTTCTAGAGAATATATAAAAAGAGGTGGGTAGCATGAAGGGATGAAGGATGAAGTTCATAGCCCTTTTAGCCACTTGTCTATCTGTTCCCAGTAAAAGCAATATAAAGGTTGCTATTAAGTATTCCTTTCAGGTCAGAGGCACAATGGCTCAGATGTTCAAGAAGGGACATCATTGCTCCACTGAGCTCAAATTAAGGACAGAAAAGTAGACAGTTCAAGGCTGGTATGTTTGGCTTCATTTCCTGCTGTAGACTATCAAAAGCTCAGTGGCTTGTGTTTTTCTGGCAGTGATTGCTGCACAATAGTCAAATAATTTTAAACCAAAACCACTAGTAAACTAAAATAATAAACTTTGTCATTTAGAGACTGCTCCTTCCTGGTAACAGTGGATGATCCTGTGAATATAAAAGTCATCATGGATTTTCATTTACATTACTACTACAATCTTGTCAGGGATTTTTCAGTGCCTGAATTGTGGGGAGGATGTTTAATACAAAATTCACAGTGAAAAAATAGGAAACTAAAGTTTTGAAAACCTAACTGAGAGAGAAAAGGTGACTGGATTTGGAAGTATATCCGACCTTCAAATCAGCACCACTGTCAAGAAAAATAAGCTACTGAGTTCTGGAAACAGCAGTCAGAGAAGGACTCTGCCTTGATGTGGTTTAGCCCCTAATCATTATCTGTGTAGTTTAAACAGGGGACAGTCCTATGTTCATCAACAAAACTATCCTATGACCTTCACACTATTCTCAGAAGTCATAGAAAAGCAGTCTTCAGGAAACCACATAGATTTAATAGACAAGTCACTTAAGTGTCAATATTCTTGGCTTCACCCAAAAAAAGAGCCTCTTATGATGATGTTTGCAGCTTACCCCACATCCTGTTTTAAGACAGAGCACCTGTGCAAAATAGGTGGTTTTATTTTTAACCACCTAGCTCTGATTAACCTATTACTGCTATTATTTCTGCCACCTGCAGTGCCTTGGTTGTTGCCTAAAAAAGCATGTAGAAGTGAGCAAAGCCTCAGGTGTCTGTGTGTCAGGTACTTCAAATCTCTTGGTTTCTGGGTTTGATACTGCCCTTGGTGTTGCATGTACAGTTGTTGCATGATGTGTTCCCGTTTTCAGGAGCAGCCCTTTCTGTATCCCCTGTTCAGCAATGGACATCCAAAGTACAGTGACTGAGTTTTCTTCTAGGAGAGTAGACGGAAATAAAAGCTTACTAGCTCTAGGTACAACTTCATAATATGCCACCTCCCTTATGGTAGCTGTTGATAGTTGAAAGCTGAGGAGACACTGTAGAAGATGAAAACTACAGCTGCTGGATACATTTTCCATACACTTTCCATTGCCCCAAGAAGACAATGATCTTTTTGACTGGTCACAAAACTCTCCAGGGTCCCACAATTAAAAAGTGCCCAGAATTTTCCCTTGGACAGTTTTATTTAATTCAAATTTTCAACAGATTAAATTGCCAGGCTCTACAGGGTCCCACATGCCATATTAATTTGTCAAGAGTCAGCTCTATCAATTCCACATGGGTGATTTCTCATCTTTTCTTTACATTAGCAAGCAAGAAACATCTTCCTCCAGTCTGCCCCGTCCTGGTCTTGGGTTGAGACTAACATAGCAAAGCTTCACAATGGCATGACATGATATTTTATCTCTTTCTTTTACATTCTGATACTCAGTTGCAAAAAATCCTTGAGAAGAAATAACTGAATTGTACTTCAGCCTTCCTATTATTCTAGACAGACTCTGGTGAATCATCACCAACATGGCCTCCATCAAGACTTGTGTATCTGGAGCTGAACTTCTTTTTTTGACAGATTCAAAGCAGAAGAGTTGATGTCTGTAAGCTGACGTATTTGAAGAAAGGTCAGCATAGCATCTGTGGGAGTGCTGGTGCCCTCTGTGCAGTGGTTCTTGGACTGGATATTAAAGCTCTGGGAACGAGGACAGAGGACTCTGCAGCCTTTTATTTTCTTGTCCTCTGTAATAATACTTTTTCCTGACTTGCTTTACAAGGCTCTTTTGTGTCCCAAAATTCCCAGAGAGCTACTACTTCATGTTTGTCCACATTTGGTGTTTGAAGAGTAATGGGAAGGCGACATGTGCGGGCACAGTGAGCACACGTGCAGAAACAGCTTTTTTCAGCTGTTGTTTCACAAGGAAGGTGGCCTTGGTCATCAGATGAACTGGTTTGAACAGCAC
>WEIT01009294.1:23476-36823 GCA_013389985.1 Dryoscopus gambensis
GAGCTGCTTCTTTAGGAAGCAAAGCTGTCAATTTATTGCAAGACCCACATGGAGAATCTCCTCAGTGGAGGAGAGCTCTGAAATTATATAAAGCTATCAGAGCTCTGACATCAATAGCGAATTCATTGCCTACCTAACCTGCTTCCAGTCCCCAGCAGAAATAACTTCCTTACAGCAAGTAGGTTATAGCAGCTGCCTAAGCCACATCTGGAGCTTTGGATTCTATAAGCAAAGCCCTGGTTCACTCTCCTGCATCTCAGGGATGAGCTTGGCCTGAAGTCCTCAGGAGGCAAAGTGAACAGTGGCTCATTCAGCTATGAGAATACGAGTTGTTCAGGAAGGGACAACTTCTACTCATCTTACTAAGAAATAAGTAGGGTGAAATGAAAGCACCTCATTCCTATCAGAGTTACCTCCAGAAAATGTCTGAGGAGAAAGAAACAGAATAGTAACTATGAAGAAAAAGTTGCAGGGACAAAGATTAGGGGAGATAATGCAGAGGAGAGACAATGGAGAAGTATGAAGAGGTTCTTTGGACATGGATCAGAGACAGCACTGTGAGCAAGTATGCATGTGTGCGTGGTAATTAACTGAAAGGAGATTATCAGCCTTCTGCCCAAGGACCACTGCAGAAAGAATTGACAGGTGAAGAATATAAGGGAAATAAGAATGGCAGGATATTCAGGGAGAAAAACTGAAAGACCTAAGCCCACACAGCAATGGGAATTGGAAATGTAGGGAAAATGGAAGAAGTGACTCAGAAAAAGAAAAGATAATCAATAAAAAGGAAGACAGAGGTGTATGACCAACAGATTATGGTTCCCTTCATGCACATTATTTGTAAGCATGTGCTTCCTTCCTGTCAGCTATCCCATATCACAGAGAATTTTAGATCACCAGAATGGGTAAAATATATGGGAGATGATGATACAAAGGTAGAGCAGATGAGACGAGTCAATCTGCCCAAGTCGCTGTTGCCACTTCACAAAAGCACTAAAAAAACCTAAACATGTAGGGCAGGTAACCAAGTCAGCAACACAAATATTTGTCAAATACAGCATGGCATCACATTTTTCAAGCTTGTATGTCACAGACTCAAGATAATTCTGATACTAGGATTAATCTTAAGCCCCAAAGCAGTGAACAATAGAATGGAAAAGTGTGTAGTAAAAAGCGTGGAAGTTATGTTATGTTGCTTTCAGGATTAATATTTCCATGTTCTTTGGGCATGAGGGAGAAAAGAAAACTGCAGTAAGCTCACAAGGAGCGAAAGGGAAGTTTTTACTCTCTTTTTCTATTCTTTCAGAAGAAAAATGGCTCTTAGAAAAGCCCAAGATGAACTGTTACCCTGAAGAATGAGAAGGAAGATAAAGGCAATTTCTCTATTTCTTCCACTTCCCCATTCCTTTTGGACCCAGCTAAAGGAATTTCATATCTGGAAACATGAAGGAGACCCACGAAGTCTCTGGTGCTGAGACACTCTTTGCCTTATACTAAGGACTTTTGCTGCACAAAAACATAATTTTACTCTGAGTTCAAGCCTAAGGCATCAAACAAGAATTTCATCAGCCATCCACATTTAACCTGGGATCAAGGCACAGGGGAAAAATTCAGGTACTATGATATAACTTGGATCCTGTGCATCTTGAACTAAAAGCTCCAATTTGTTTCCTCTGTGACTACCTTATCTTCATTAACAAGCTGCAAAATATCAAAAAATTTCCTCTGTATTTAGTAGCAAATATAAGGTTGCAATTGTTTCTTTGCACCTCCCTGATGCAGTGGGTTTTTGAGAAAAAGTTCCAACTTGCTTAATTCCCTTCCCAATTCAACCCTGAACCAGCAGATTGTCAGCTTTGCCATGCGGAGGTCCTGAGGAAGTTTATGAGTACATAAAAAGCAGAATATTTATTAACTTCTGACTCATAAACAAACAAGGCTTACTCTGAAACTCTAAAAGTGTAAATATGGAAGTGGTACTGGATTATCTTTTTTTTAAACAGATGAATAAGAAAAAAGAGGTAGTTTTTCCCCTTAAAGAGGTCCTGAACAAAACCCTCTGTAGGAGTTGGTGACTTGAGATGGATCCTGTGGGAGAAAGTCACAACCACGAAGTGATGTGGATTGGTCCCCTATTGCAGGTAGTTTCATTGTGGAGGTGAAATCCAACCTTCACCTGGTTTTAGGGCAGCAAAACACAAGGGTGGAACACTTTTATTATTCCCATGTATCCTAGGAGATGGGTCTGCTGAAATGCTAACTAGAAATTGCAAGTTACAGCCTCAGGTATTTGCCTGGTTTTATGATATTTATTAAAAAAAGAATTTTCTTTTCCTCCATGCTGGAATAGAGTTCAATTGCAGATAAACTAAACTGAGAGTTCAGTAATTTTTTTCATTGGCCTCATATCTATATCAAAGCCATCTCTCTTCTGCTTTCCTGTCAGGCATATTTTGAATGCCAGCTTGCAGGTGTTTTTGTCCTGTATAAATGTGTGGTTCTTTGCTATAACCAGTCCTCATTAGGAAAAATACAAAAATCGCAACAGAAACAAAACCAGAAGATATTTCAGGAGCAGAGGAAGAGGCAGGCCCTGATTTGAAACATAGCATTTCAAAATCGTCTTCACGGACTGCAAGAGAAACAGCAGATTAGGGAGAAGCAAAACTGCTGAACCACACGAGACAGACTTTAACTAGCCCAGTGTTGTGACTCTTATGTTGACCACTGGAGAACATTTTAGGAAAGGATGTAAGGAATTTGGTTACTAGGCAAGGTGACCCTTCCCTGACAATCAGCATCTTGGGATCTCTCTCCCAATAATCATCTTTAATGACCCACGCTGGGCCTCCGTTTTATGTATCTGTCAAATCCCTTTTCAACCCATTCAGTGCATTGTTACGTTTGCTGCCTGATCAATTTAAGAGGTGCCACCTAGGTATGAGAAGGTATTCTTTCCATTAGAAAAAGCACAATAACAGTGCTCTATTTCAGCTAGATAAGCAGCTACAATGCAGGCTGGCATGGTTTCAGAGGTGTGTATTACTTGGTAGTTCACTGATGTGAATGCCAAAGGCCTGGATTCACTGTAAAGTATTACCCATTTGTTTCTTATATTTTCTTACCTTTCTGAGATAAATCAGTTGTTTCCTTGCAGTAGTTATAATCTCTAAAACAAGCTGCCAGACCACAGACTCTGAAAAATACAAACCCTTTTGAGCTGTATGTGATGGACTTTTTTCCTTACTTTGTTTTTCCTCCTATAGTTAAAATATAGTAACTTTATCTGTTCTCCTTCTAGACATATTTATTTTATCTGTAATACAAGGTTAAGCAAAACTTGGTTCGTCAAGACTACGACTGCTTTGCAGACTCAATGGCAGCAGAACAGAAAATCCTTATCTTGTTTGCCTTTGCCAGTAAAGGGTTTGTTTAGTCATGCTAGCTAGTGCTTTTATGCAAGTCTTGGGACCATTTACAGAGCAGTCAGAAAACATGTCTCTTTCCAAACAGTTTCTCAATGTGGTGACGTACCCCAGCAATTATTTGTGTTCCTTTTAGGATTCTTTCAGATTAGACCAGATGCTACACTTGCTTTAAATAATCCAGTGCTGGTGATCAGAGTAATAATCCCTTAACTTTTCCTTGCCTGTATCCTGTTTGTCTTCCTGTTGTCCTTTCTGGAAAGTCATCTTCCGGCATACTTGAGACTAATTGTACCTGCAGTACCAGTGCCATGCTTAATGCATCCTGGCACCTGACCTTATCTGTGCACAAATACATACCTCTTACCATCTACTCATCAAAAGACTGTCACCATAAGATGGAGTTTCGTGAGCCAAACAAGGATTCACATGTTATTTGGTGCATTAGAGCCGATCTCTAAAATACAACATACAGAATCACAGAATAGCTGGAGCTGGAAGGAATCTCTGGAGATCATCTGGTCCACCTCCTCTGCTAAAGCAGGTTCACCTAAGCAAGTTCAGCAGGATCTCATTCAGGTATGTTTTGAATATCTCCAGAGGAGGAGACTTCATAACCTCTCTAGTAGTCTGTTCCAGTGCTCTGTCACCCTCATAGTAAGGTTTTTCCTCATAGTCAGATGGAGTTCCCTGTGTTTCATTTTGAGCCTGTCTCTCCTTTTTCTGCCACCAGGCATCACTGAGGAGAGTCTGGCCCTATCCTCCTGACACCCAGCCCTAAGATATTTGTATGCGTGGATGAGGTTCCCTCTCAGTTGTGCCTCTCCAGGGTAAACAGGCCCAGCTGTCTCAGCCTTTTTTTGGTAAGAGAGATGCTCCACTCCATTAATTGTGCTGCAGTCATCTAATTGTCTTTGTGGTCCTCCACTGGTCCCTCTTCAGTAATTCCTTGTCTTGTCTTTCTTGAACTGTGGAGTCTAGAACTGGACACAGCACTCGAGGCCTCACCAGGGCTGTGCAGAGGGGCAGGATCACCTCCCTGACCTGCTGGCAATGCTCCTCTTAATGCACCCCAGGATCCCACTGAGTGCCAGAAGGGCACTGCTGGCTCATGGACAGCTTGTTGTCCACCAGGACCTCCAGGTCCTTCTCCACCGAGCTGCTTTCTAGCCTGTGCTGGTGCCTGGAGTGGTTTCTTCCCAGGTACAGGACCCTCTCTTTGTTGATCTTTCTTATGCTTCTCTCTGCCCAACTCTCCAGTCTGTCCAGGTCGCACTCCAGGCCACTCCTCCCAGTTTTCTATCATCAGCAGAGCAGATTTGCGGACAGTCCACTCTGTCCCTTCATCCAGCCACTGACGAAGGACCCAGTTCTGACCCCTGGAGACACCTCCAGCTAGAGGCCTCCAACTAGACTGCACCACTGATCACAACCCTCTGAGCTCTGCCATTGTGCCAGTTTTCCATCCACCTCACTGTCCACTCCCCCAAGACAAACTTCCTGAGCTTACCTATGACATCCTCGAAGGAAAAACTGGACCTAGGAGTTTGGTTTTAAGTCTGTGAATCAGGGAAAACCATCCCATCAGTATGAGCAGGCTAAAGACTTGGAAAGGAATTTAGAATATAGAGAGGAAACTGCCATTTGAACAGTTTCTATTCCTATAAGCACAAAACCTAAACATCATGTTAGCCATGAAATAAAACAAAGCCCACTATTAACCTGGCTGTGGGATGATCTGATAGTCTCTGTTTTTTGAAGTGTGAAAGCAAAAAGCTTTCTTTGAACTAGAAATCAATGGAGATAACATTTCTCTTTTCCCCTGCTACAGCCTGGACCTCTGATCCCAGAACTGGAGCCTGGGTCCTGGTAGTGGAAAGTCCTTGACTGGTGGCAGCAAAGAGAAAATCATCACCTGTTTGGCCACAAAAAACTCACAGGCCTGGAGCACTGTTTGTTAAACAAGATCAGCTAATAGTTGCACAGCGGAGCTTCAAAGCTTCACAGCACTGTTAATGAAAGCTTTGTAGATGCCGTGTATCCAACTGAAGCCTTGGATTTTGGGTTTGGTATTTAATGCAAGAAATCTAACGCTGCTTTGACTTACCCAGTTTTCATTAAAAAGGGATAGAATTGCTAGGAAATGAGCACAAATTTACACCTCCAGATGTGATCCCAAATTTGTTTACACCATTTAAAATTACTTCAAACTGAAAGAGACGGTAGTTTTAGATTAGAGGTTAGGAAGAAATTCTTGTGAGAGTGGTGAGACCCTGAACAGGCTGCCCAGAGACGCTGCGGATGCCCCATCCCTGTCAGTGTTCAAGGCCTGGTCTAGTGGAAGGTGTCCCTCCCACAGCGGCGGGGTTGGGACTATATGATCTTCAAGTTCCCTTCCAACTCAAACCATTCTGTGATTGTATTGTGCTACAACTTCATTAAATCAGTAGAACAGATATCCTGGTTTTCAGGTACGAGAGCAAACCTTGGGTTGGAGTCAAGGTTGTGACTAAGTTTGATTTTCTAATGGAATTAGGCCTCTGTGTTGGAGTTATTTGGTGTCCTCAGCCCTAAATGTGCTGTTTCCTCCAGAACCAAGTTGACACCTAACCCATCCACATGCTAGGCTGTATATAAGGGAAGGTTTGTTTTACAAAACATTTCTGATAACTCTTCTCAGAGGATGCTGCACAGTAAGTTTTAAAGGATGCACTCTTTTTTCAGTAACAGTGCAAACTCTTTGGCTCACAAATTGAAATATGTAAGATTAAAAGGAAAATTTTGTGTATTTTAGTAGGTCAGAAGCTATTTTCCAGAAGTGAAAAAAACCACCAAAAAACCACAAAACATTTTAAAGCTCAGTTCACACTATTAAACCTTCTTCTTTACTAGCATTTTCTTATAGAGAATACATAGCCTTAATTTTTCTACATAGACATATATATGTATGTATGACTACATGGGAGCATCAAAATCTTAATTTCCTTCTGTCTCTCATTTTTGTAAGGGTGAGCTGAAGCATCTTTCCATAATTCCAGTTTAATCAAATGGTGCTGACACCATCAGACTTACGAATAACATTGGCTTATGAATGCCCCCCTCAACAGTCTTCATCTGGTCCCTGTCTTCTTTTTGCTGGACATGAGGTCCCACTGTCAGCAATGAGATGCATTGCATACCCAAAAAGAGTACGTCCATGACACATCAGGGCAAGGCAGATACCCACATTACCTCTGGACCATTACCTATCAGAAGGCAGCTGTGATAGTCAGACAAGTGAGGATATGAGCACTGGTGAACCTTTTGAGATTTTACCACCCCCTAGCTCTGTGATGAAGGGGTTTGTGCAAGCTATCAGACCATGCATGACAGCAGCTGAGCTGTAGGCACCTTGTTGCCTTCCAGCTCTGCACAGGCTCCTCAGCCTTCAGCAGAGGGGTAACAATGAGCAGCTGAGCACGTAGTAACAACTTAAGATACTGCAGCCATTTCTTTACTTGCAAGACTCAGGGATACCCAGGCTCTCTGGCCTTTTCAGAGCCAGCTTGAGACCTGACCAGCACTGCATCATGTCTCTCACAGCAGTGTTGGTTACATTTAGCAGAGAATATTATTCATGTGTGTTCTCATCAAGTCTACCTAATTTAAGCCTGTATCCTTTTACTCCTGCTGAAGCCCAGAACCATAATTTCTCTTCAGGGTACTGGAATTTCTTGTACCAGAAGGTTATCTGATGGTGTCCTTCAGAAAGGCTCTTCAAAATTGCTTCCTTTATCCTGAGTCCCCTTGCAGTGCCAGAATTTTTTCAGCATAGTAAAAATATTTCATTCATCAGGAGCTTAGTCATCTGATTCTTGGTGCTGATGCTGCCTTTTGGAACAATGGCTGGCTGCCACTCTGTCTGCTGCTGTAGGAGAGCTGTGCTCGGTAATCTTTGTGTTTCTTTCTCTTTCTCTTTTTAATATCCTTTGCTTTATCATGGGAATTGATTTTTCTAAATGTCCACCTGGTGTATTTTCTCTTCATTAGAAATGGATACGAGGTGTTAATTTGTACCAATGTCACTGACTTCAGATGATAATGAGTTCAGAAAGGATGGGAAATCGAAGCGTATTCCACCATGCCTAGAGGAGCAAAACTGTGTGGGGAAAATAGGGAAAATCTATGTCTGGGCAAAGTAGCTGGAGGGCACACTACCCCTTCTTAACTGTGCCTTTATGTATCTGCCTTTATCCTCTCATGAAATGATTGGCACGACCAAAGGACCCGGGAGGAAAAGATGGAGAGAACAAGGAGAGTCCCACAAAGCTGCATCATGCATTACCTGTGAATAAAACAAAGTCAGGGAGCATGGCTCTGATCAGCTTTACTCCTTCCTCTCTGTCCCTTTGGGAAGCCTCAAATCACATGTGTCAGCTACCAGGTACACAGTGAGAGGTAAGCTGAGCTGCCTATGCATGTGGAGAGTGATGTAGACACAAATGCAGAGTACTCAGATCAAAGACTTACATGATGGGAATATATGGTGTGGAGCATCCCTGGGTCTGCATTTTTCTCTCCCAGCTCCAATGATATACTCATTCCACTTTCATGTGCATAGGAAAAAAAATAGCCCAAAGAGTTTTTGCATGACTTTAGTTCTCCTTGGATTTTCTTATGCTTGGAAGGGAAAACAGAAATATTATGATCATGAGAATAATAGAAATGTTGGATATGAAAGGATTTCATGAAGACTCTTTGATCAGGATGCTAGCAGGAACATTATTGGCGCGCCACAGAATCACAGAACCATTTAGGTTGGAAAAGATCATTGAGGCCAACCTGTGACCAATCACTGCCTTGTCAACTGGACCATGGCACTAAGTTATTTCTTGAACACCTCTAGGGGTGGTGACTCCACCACCTCCCTGGGCAGCCCGTTCCATTGCCTAACAACCCCTCCCATGAAAAAATTCCTCTTGATGTCCAGCCTGAACCTCCACTGGTGCAGATTGGGTCTATATCTTCTCATCTTGGGACCAGAGTATCACAGACTGCATTTATTGCACTTAGCTTGTCACAGAAAATCCACAGTTTCTTTTTTTTCCCTCTTGGAAGGTGAGCCTGAGAAACACTTGTGCACCTTGGGCACAGGACAGCATGGCACACAGATAACATGGCAAACTTTCAGCAAATGATCATCAAAGCTATTAAATGCTGATCAACTAAGCTGAAATTGTACTAGGTCAGCTTAGTGGCCTGTTGACAATGCCTCTCATTACTGAACTGATACTGCAATAGTTCCTGGGCAAAATGCACTGTTATTGGTTTTTCCTGGTTTTTTTTTCCCTGTTAAAATTAATGAAGGCCAGAACTTAAAAAACTGAAACCCAAACATGGGCTTTTGTGTCTGTAGTTCAGTTCCTCAGATTGGCCTGATTTTCAAAGATACGGAAACATCTTTGAGCAACAAAGAGCAACAAATCCTACTGAAGCTAATTAATATTTTGAATATTTTGTCTAGGTTTTCAGGGTTAAACAATTAATAGAGATATGCAAATCACTGATGATCCAAGATAACTGCTTCATTTCTGCTGACAGTTCTGACGAGAGTTGTCACTGTGGAAAGGAAATGAGTCACGTGTTTCTGAAAGGCCAGGAGAAATGAATTTCTGAACAATGTCAGTACATTCCTGGCAAGACCATTCCAGGAAAATTAAACAGAGTAGCAGATCAAACATGCAGGCAGATAAAACTGCAGGAGCAAAACCCATCGCACAAAGAGGGTTTTCCCCCCTGATGTGATGAACGGTGTGGTTCTCACAAAAACCTTTACAGCAGAGTGAATAGCTTCCTGAGGCTCACTCAGAGCAAAGCAAAGGGAATAATACTGGGGATTTCCTCCTTGTAGGATGTACATATTCACTCACTTGTAATACAGAAACTGATTTGTGACACTTCCCTGTGTGACAGAAAAAGGCTACCTGAAAGTGGTAAAACTGTTACTCCTTCAAACTCCATCAAGTTTTTATTTGCTTATGCAACCTAAAGAAGAACTTTAAAAACTTTTAGATATTGTAATTACCAGGTTGGATGACATAATGAAAAATTAAATTTGGGACAATCTGTGATCATCAAGGATAGGACAGAAGGCTTGCTTGCCCTGAAGTCTGTGGGAAATCTGGCACTAAAATTAGAGACACTAATAATTCAACACTGATTTTCCTTTCAGATATGCTGTTTACAGGTTACCTTGCCCAACATTTCTGTGTCTCCTACACATATTTAAATCACTATGGCCACTGTTTTCAATGCAGAGATCATGACTGAACAAGACACTTGCTTATGCACTCATTTAGATGTTACCTACGTTCAACCATCTTCCAGTTTTTGTTCCCAGAACTTTATCATTTTCAATTTTTTACATTTTATCCAAAATTGCTGTCTATATTGGCTTTTGATTTAAGACCTTCAGCAGCCCACACATTAGAAGGAAGCCACTGTCACTAGTATGAAGAAAAGATTTTTCAAGAAAGGACAATTATTTGAAACAATTCCAACAACCTGATCTAGTTTCTCCAGCAAGGGGGCTTTTCGAGTGATGACATGACTATGGGTCAAATTTGAATTCAGTGGTCCTAGAGTAAATCTGAAAAGGTCTATGCCCTGAGTTACTGATACAAGTCCATGAAGTCAATGGAGTTGAAGGAACAGAACTAAATATCTCCCTCTGGTTTAGTGACATTACACTGGATTTATGTCAGTAGAGCTGAGAGCAGACACTCATTTAGCTGAATATTGCCAAGAGGAAAGATCATGGTGAGCTGCTAATATTTGTTGCTGGAAACAATCCAGGAATGATAAAGAAGCCATATTTTTACAAAGATTTGAAACTATCCTCTAGGCACACTATGTGGGTCAAGGTACTAGGCAATAATGAAAGTCAAATGGGTCCTAGGCCTTTCTAATCCTGTCTGATCCAATGATCCTCCAATTTTGGTCATGTCACTTGAGTTTCTTAATCAATTTCAGGCCAGCAATGAAGGCAGGTATAAGAATGCCTTAAAATCCAGCTAGGCTCCAGCTTAAAAAAAAAAAATACATATATATTCACTTTTTCTCCTTTTTACAAATGATTGTCAGAATCTCACACAGAAAGTGAACTGTTAACAGCCCAGTCTGGGAAGGTGCTGAATGCAGGAGGTGAGAGCCATCAGCTGCCAGTGTACAGTAAAACAATGGCTCTGAGTGTAAAGCTGTCCCACAGTCTGTTCTGAGGGCCATTTACAACAGACTTCTGTCATAAACTGGTTCTGCTAAGGAAACAGCTTGTGGGCTGAGAAATCAGCACAGAAAGGAAGTCAGGTTTCTTGCTCGCAGAACACATACAGGCTTACGCAATTTTATAACCAATGCACTTTTATAGCAGCTTGGAATTTAAGACTAATCCATCCCCAAAACTGTTTCCTGGTTTTCTTTCACTCTTGAGGATAGATCTTCCCTCTAGTGCAGACAATCAGAAAATATTAATACCCTTCACAGGAACTTGGAAACAGCTGACGATGCTCTCAGATGATGGCCCAGATGCTCACTCTCAGTCTAAACAAAATATCTTCTGGGGGGAAAAAAGGTATGTAAGAGTGGGTGTATATGTATAGGAATGCTTATGCGTGTGAATTTTCTTTCTGCCTCTCCAGTGAAAGTGGAACATCTAACTAATTTTTTTGACATATTAACTTCTGGTAAACTATGAGTAAATTATGTTACTAATTGGTTAAATTAATGTAACAAGGTTCAGGGAAATTATCCAACTTTTTTAATGTTATGGATGGATGTATGTTTTTAATTTCATGACTATTTATGCTTTTGCCAGTAATAGTGGGTGAGTATTATTTCAGATTGACTGTGAGAGGGGTTTGAGGAATCCATATAGCTGATTGTTTAGCAGTCACAAATCCACAGTTCATATCCCAAGGAAAACACTGCAGTAACATTGTGCATTCTGCATGCTCACCTCTTTGAGAACTCGGTGAAATTTAGATGTCTGATCTGATAAACAATACGAAAGTAAAGCCCTTAAGTTCCTATTCCAGAAGCTAGTTCAAGTTAAAATAGCAAAAATTCCATGTGAAGTCTGTGGTTATGAATTTGTCAGATGAAGCCTCAGACACTGACCCCTTTGTCAAGGTGAACCTAATCAACCATCAACCCAGATAATTTTTTGTTTATCTGATGGAATGCAGGAATGGAGCTCTAATGACAATCTTCTCTAATTCCAACTGTTGTGTAAATATCATAAAAACATACATTAAAAATATGGCCTGGTTCCAGGCATGAAAATATTGCCCTTTGTGATTAATCAAATGAAGAGAAGGGAATTATTATAGTGCCAATTCTAAGGGAAAAAAAATAAAAAAAAAATTAAAAATCAACCAGCAACAGGAGGTTATAGTAGTGTTTATTTTCAGTAGTGCTTATACTGCTTTAGCTGTGTTAACATGCTCTGGAAACCTCTAGGATCTTGCAGACTGGTCTCTATGACTTGGATCGCTGTGCCTTTCGTCCCATGTCTTGGAAATATTCTCCTGACATGAGATTTACCTCTTAGAACACAGTCTTAGCTTTGTCAAAGAAGGAATGGTAAAATAGAAGAAAATCCAAGTAAGAGAATAAATTCAACAGCAGATAAAATATAAGATGTTTGCTTCTTATCTTAATATTTCTTTTGCTTTGACTCATTCCTTCATCTTTTTTTGCCATCTTTTTCCCAAACAAAGTTTCTGACAGTGCACATTGTAGATGACGTGAAATCCCCTGGTGCAAGTTACCTTATCTATCTTTTGATATCCATGCTGTAAATTTGTATTTGAGATAGTTATCCTATTGTAGTCAAATCCAATAGAGACAATAGGGTTGAGAGTGTGATTGATCTGACCAAAAGCTTCTGCCTTCTCTAGGATAAGGGGTGCTATACCTTAAAGTTTTCTGAGTTTACTGGTCTTTTCTCTATTGATTATGAAGAAAGCTCATGGCCACAAGTTTATATACAGAAGTCCACACTGTAGTGAGATGTATCTCCTCCCTTCTGACTTTACTGCAATGTCAATCAGTCCCTTAATATCCATATATACCGGGGTTCCTGGTCTTCCATTTCTTTTAAGACAATGAACAAGAACTTAGAATCCTCTGGGTAATATTATTGTTGGTTTGTATCCACAGTGAATCACTAACTTTGCATCATAATTCAGACAACAAATAACACTGGACATGACTTAAAATTTTCCTGAGTATCAGTTGTGAATGTGAAAAAAATTTACTCATATGAGTTTTTTGAATCTCTCTTTTTCAGTCTGCCTGTCTGAGGAGATAGATTGCTTCAGTTTACCTTTAGCATGATACAGATGCCTCACCTAGAAAAAACAAGAATCTTATGTTCACTTGTCTTCTCTTGATAGTGTCTGCAGGTAGCTTAAAGCTTTCCCTGGTTGCTTTTGTTCTGTTTTTGACTGATTTTATAGCCATTCCAGGGTCTTGCTGGACAGCTCCTTTTCCAAAGGGTAGCAGTAGCAGAGGCAACAGAAAGCCAAAGAACATCCTGCTTGGTCTGATGAGACTTTTGTCAAAAGGACAGCTGGGTGTTCAGTGTAGTCTACCATGATTTGAAGAGGACCAGAGAATGATGCTATATCAACCATCTGCTGGTTAGTGCTACCTTCTCCCCCCATTTTCCATATTCTTTTGCCTTCATGGGTTTAACCTAGTTACCTTGGGAGGAGATGATCAGCATTTTTACCAGACTGAGATGAATATCTGTTCCTTGAGACTGAATTCAGTTATTATTTACATGAAGTCCTACTCATTTGTGAATGCCTATGAGATAACTTTAACCTCAGCCCTGAGGTTTGGCTTTACATGTGTAAATAACAATATTTTACTAGTTGGA
>WEIT01009294.1:37026-51808 GCA_013389985.1 Dryoscopus gambensis
ATCCACAGTACTCCAGATCTGGTGGAAAGATGTGGAGGCCAAATCAGAATGTGTCTGTAGTTGTTATTTTTATGTACCTGTTCTGTGAGTATTGTTGCTATTTACTTTCCCAGTTAGATATTCCTCCTCATCTCACAGAAACACAATGTCTGTGTGCCCTGATGGACTGCACCAAAGCAATGGCTCTAACATCAGGTGGTTTGTGGCCACTCAAAAAGTCTCTGAGAAATCATGATGATAAAATACAAGAACTGCATTCAACAAGGACTGCACGTCTGTATCTGTGGGGAGAAATTAAGAATATAAGGTGTGGAAAAGAAAGATTACTGAGGTAGATCTGCTGATGTAAATATAGCATGACTAAAGAGGAATGTACCTTCTGTGTCTCTAGAAAGACCTATCAGTGCATTACAAGAGCCATATTGACTAATAAATTATGATCCTGGTTACTGGTTACTGAAATGGTTAATCTTGTGTTACCTCCCTTATCTACAACTTTTTTCCAAAGTGATTTGATAACATCCTTTTTGCCTATTCAGAGAGGCCTTGCATAACTCATTCCTTGAGGAAGTTGATAGGCTGCTGGTAAGAATGCTAAACAAATGAATTTTAAAAATTAGTGAGTATTTTAGGTTGTCTGTGAGAAGATGCTGAATGTATATACATTTTAGCTTAGGTCGCTACTTAAAACACTGCCTGGAAAACAAAAAAATATTTTAAAAAATGAACAGCTAATCACTACTATTTGATTTCTTATTTTTAGCAATATTTTAGCTGAATGCATCTATTCTTTTAACCAGCCACTAAGAGAGCTTCACTGTAATAAAACAAAGTTTTAATCTTTGGTAAAACTAAGTTTTACAGGCAATTAAATAGCAGAAAGATAGGGAAAAATAATATAAAATATGATTCTGAAATGAAGTCAACAAGAATTTTAAGAACTCAGCACTCCTGATGCTTTTTTTATGTGAAATATCTAGCAAACTTATTTTTACATGCTGCTTACGTGGCTGAGGTCGTAAAAAGTTAACCAGACTCATACATTGTTTCTATCTGCATTATTGTGGTTTTGGAAGACAAAGAGACACCTCTCACTAAGACATGACAGCCATTAAAAATCTAAATCTTTCCTCCTTTCCCAAGTTTTTCTTTGCAGCAACATTTTAGCACTTAGCAGTGCCTGATGATGGATACATTTCATCCAGAAAATTCAATTGCCTACTCCTGTTGCTGCTGCTATGGTTACAGATAATGACATAACTTCTTGTTCTGGTACAGACAATGATAAGCGTTGTTATGATGTGTCAAAGCAAAAAGTTGCAAAGTCAGAAAGACTTCTCTGAATGCCAGGCTCTGTGGTGGTTGAGTAGCGCTTGAAGCAAAATCCTTTATCTTTTCTCTAAGAGTTGAGGAAAGAGTAAAGTTTTCTGTTTCCCTTTTCTGACAGTTTTAAAATTGCATACATGTGTCATTTTAAAACATAGCTATGTGTATATGTATTTTTCTAATTATTACTCCAGAATAAGGAACACTAAAATACTAGGAAACACAGGTGAAATCAGATTTTTAGGATGATTAGATCCAATCCCACCCAAAGGCTTCCAGCAGACTAAAACCCAAAGCTTTGTGTTTCTCTCAAAGCTGTGTTTGTCAAATCCATCTCCCTGCTTATGTTCATCACAGGTCATTGACTCCCTGGGTATGCCTCTGTCACCCCACAAAAGCCTGTGTTTTCAATGAGGTCAGATGATTTTACCTGTATGCAATTTTGGCATGGTCCTGTCACTTATATTTTAGTAGCTTATTTGGGGGTTTCCAGGAAGTTGTCTTGCAAATCTCCTCCACAGTAGTGTTCCTGTCTAACCCTTTCTGTTGATAGGTGATGCAGGAGAAAAGAGCAGGGGAAATGTAAGTGGTTTTTTGAGGTATACTGCTTTTATAATATCTCCTGTAAATCTCAGAGTTTTTCTGTCCCTTGCAGAACCTGACAATAGGAAGGATACAGCCTGGGTATAGTGTTCCTCAGGCCTTCATTTCCAGGAGCTCTCTAGTAATTTTGCCAAGCCACAGGGAGCAAAAAAAAGCCCTGGGCCAGAATCTTCTCTTATTTACACTGGCATACATTTGAAGATCAAGCCAAGCAAAGTCAACACAGTTTCACAACAGTGAAAGTGATATGAGATCAGAGTTTGATGAGGTGCTTTTGGTTGTCTTTCAGGGAATTCAGAGGTATTTAAATACATTTCAGCCCGGGCATTTGCTTAGTATTTCTTCATATTCATGTTAACCATGAGGATTTTCTCATCCTGTTCTCTGACACTCGCCACCCCTGCTCAGGTGCTTCATTGTATAGGCTGCATTAGTGCCAAAACATGAGCTTTTAATGAGATAATGGAAAGCCATAGAATTAGTAGTTAAATTCAACTAAGTACATCTGCTCCAGCACTTGAGTCTTGATTAGCGGGATAAGTGTTATGGATAAGTTGTGCTGGCGACTAAATTAACCAATGGATGGAGCAGCTGCTTTAGAAAGTGAGACTAGAAGGGTTGGCATGTTTTACTTTGAAAGGAGAAAGCTGTGGAGAGGGAATCATGAAGGTCTGGATAATGTAGAATCTTTTTTCACCACCCTCCAAAATACTAGGACTATGGAGTAATTCCTTAAAATAAGCACGATTGATTTAAAACAGGTCTAAGAAAGTACCTTTCTACATAATGTAGTGAGCTTCTGGAGACAGACGGAACTGGCAGCCTTAGAAAGAGGTTAGGCAAATTCATGGACAGCAGGTCAATTAACAGATACAAACCATCAAGACTGTGCCCTCTAATATTCCTAACTGGTTGCTGCAGAAACTGAGGAAGCACAGGGTGAGTGAGCCACAGGGTCCAAGTGTGCTCCTGGTATTGCACCTCCTAATGCCCCTGAAAGAGAGGAAATGCTGAACTACATTGTTATGACTAGTAGGGATTTTCTTTTGTAGTAATATTCTCACTTACAATATTTTGTGATGCTTTTCCATTCAAATGGTGAGGAGCATTTTAACTGGTTCCTGGAGTTGACTAGAGTGCTCTTTTTATGAAATACTACTGAGGGTGTGCGTTGTATGCCCTGGGGTACTTCATAAGGGCAGGAATGAACATGCAAAGTTCTCTGGGACAATTTGGAGGACAGCATGAGGAAGAAAAAAGCTACACTTGTTCAGTGCCATTCCAGCAGAGTCCTGCCTGCGAAGTGTCTAGACCCACAGGCACACCCAGGCCTTGTTCTGAAGGGAACCCATTTCTTCACAGCAAAATAAATTCCAAGAATAAATAGAAGTTATGAAATTTATTAAATAGGCAGGGATAGTCAGAGAACCAGAACACACAACTGATACTCGAGTTATCTGAGACCATGAGCATAACTGGATTAGGTTTCACCTTATTCTATTAGCTGGTGTGCTGTACTGAAAAAGGATCTGGACAATTTGCAAAGGGTTAGCGCCAACAATAGGGGCCTGCATGGGATCACATAGCCAGCTTCACTCCCCATTTGGTTCCATGCACCAGCATTTGGTTAAAACTAAGACTTCTTTTTTCCATTGTCCTGCATGGTGTTGGCAATGAATAGGCTCCTGGGGTTGTGGTTCAAGGGAATTATTAGGGAAAAGAAAAACATGCCTCATACAAAAATCCAGCACTAAAAACTATGAAAGTTTAAAAGACTGGTGAAGAGAAGGTGATGAGCTTTAATTCTGGGCTTTCTCTATGTACAAGGCAGAAGAATCAGACCAAATTCAGGTGGGAGTTTCAGCTCCCTCAAAACAAACATAGCAAAGTCAGACCAATGCTGGTTTTAATTGCTTGAACCAGCAGGAAAAGAAGACAAGAAGGAAGGGCCCCTATGCTGGAGCGTATGATGTCCTATTCCTGGTTTTTCTCAAATCCACATGTTCCTGTGGCTATGGTAAAAATGCTGTTTAAGTGGCTGGTATGATTTAATTGCATACACAGCTTTACCAACATTGCCAAACATGCTCATTTTTACGTAGACTCTTCCTGCCCGTTGCAGAGTCAATTCTTTGCATGATCTTGTGGCATCAGAAACAGAAGGATCTGGGTTTTCATGACATTATGCACTTCTCTGTGGGAGCATATGATTATAACATCTGCAAATAAGCTTGCCTGGGGACAAAGGTTTTTCTATTAAGATTTCCTATGAGGCTCCACAACCTTCAGCAGTACTGAGACTTCTGTTGTGCATTGACTCATAGAGAAAAGTCAGGATGCCATTATTTGCTTTCTCCAATTTTAATTATTCCTCTCTTTTTCAGACCACTGCTCTGCTAGGTCATATATGACAGTATGTGTCTCAACATCTTTTGGGAGAAGGAGGGGGAAGAGCTCTGAATGTAGCTTGCTGCATATGCAATCATATATGCAGCTCATGACCTGGGCCAAGTAAAAATTGAAATGTAAGGAAGCCCAGATAGATTGCTCTTTATTTCTCCCTCTCTTTTCCAGTAAAAAATATTCTGTCTATCATGTTGATTGAACGACTAAAATGCTTCCTTCCTGTCTTTATAATTAGTTTCCTATTTGATGTGTATTTACTTTAATTTTTCTTTTTATGTTTGTACACACATCATTGTAAGAGAGATAAAAATTTCTAATAGATGTTAAGATCCTATTAGCACTTTGCCTGAGTAACAAAGAATTGAGACACTTAAACATAATTTCTGGAAATGTTTACTCAGTTATCCACTTTTGGGGTGCAATTGGTTATTTCATAACAGTAGCCTGAAAAGACACCACAGATAAACTGTCAGTTTTGACTGAGTTTCAATTGGAAACTTCAGTTCTTCAAGTGGAACTCAATGAGCGTTCAACTGCTGAATCTTCAAATCAAGATAATATTCACATTATTTCTTGGAAAGTAAACTGTTTGGTATTGTGTCGTATATTTTCTAGCCTCCCTGTTGGAGAACAAGATTTTACCCTTTCTGCGTTTGCTTTTTTAGTGCAGGCTATTTACTAAAAGATTTATTTCTAACTCAAAATCATTAACACCTTCACTTTTCCTCAGCTTTTGGATACGTTGCTGTGGTAGGTTGACCCAGGCTGGACACCAAGTACCCACCAAAGCTGCTCTATCACTGTGCTCCACAGCTGGATGGGGGAGAGAAAATATAAAAGAAAGCTCATGGATCGAACAGGGGAAAATCATCCATCAGTTACTGCCATGGGCAAAAGAGACACAGATTTACTACCAATGGAATCAGAGTAGGATAACGAGAAATTAAAACAAATTTTAAAAAACCTTCCCCCCATCCCTTCCTTCTTCCTCTGCTCACCTTCACTCCCCATTTTCTCTCCCTCCTCCCCTCTATTGGTGCAGGGGGATGGGTTGTGGGGACAGTGGTCAGTTCATCACATGTGTTCTCTGCCACTCCTTCCTCCTCACAGTAGGGCTCCTCACATGTGCTTCAGCATGGGATCCTTCCTGTGGGAGACAGTCCATCACAAACTTCTCCAGCGTGGGTCTCCTTCCCATGGGCTGCAGTTATTCATGAACTGCTGCAGCCAGGGTCTCCCCCAGGGTCACACGTCCTGCCAGCAAACCTGCTCCAGCGTGGGCTCCTCTTTCCACAGGGCCACAGGTCCTGCAAGGAGCCTGCTCCAGCAGGAGCTTCCCATGGGGTTACAGTCTCCTCTGGGCGCCCACCTGCTCAGCACTGGCTCTGTGAAATGCGAGGGAAGCTTCTGCCAGTTCCTCACAGAAGCCACCCCTGCAGCTCCTCTCTACCACAACCATGCCAGACAAGCTGCATGGCAAAGCTCCTGGTCTAGCAGAAGAGATTTATTCAGGAACTGTATGAATTTGTTAATATGAGCTCAACTTTCCTATGCAACTATTCAGGAAACTGATGGGGAACAGGCATCATGTGCTCTAACAGTAGATTTTGTACATCTGTAGGGAAAAAGTACCAAAGAAGTTTTTTAGGATTAATTTCTGCATGCCATATGTGCTTATGAGTGCTTCAAAGTAATTACACAGGAACTGTGATTTGTTTTGTGCTCAATGTGACCAATTTTGTGCCCACAAGTAATTGCACTTGTAACTGCCCATTTGGCATGCACGATAACGTGTTTACACTTCTACAAGTGTTTTTGGGAGAATACAAACCAGGACCTCACAGGTCACAACAGAACAAATGAAGCATGGCATTGAGTCATGCTGAAGACTGGCTTTGCATGCAAATTCCTTGAATCAGTAGAAGTCCTGATTTCTAGGACAAAAGCATCTTGTTTCTCTGATTAATTCTTTATAAATTATTTTAAAACTTGCCTATTAGCTGTAATTTGTCTTTTGTAAGCTTGGTGAACAGGTGTTTTAAGCCCTTAAGACCTACAGAGGAGCAAGTTTTCTTTTTCTTTACATTTTTAAGTGCTCAGTTGTTACAGCCAGCCATAATGCAGAACTGATTCTAGTGACTAATTTGACTTGACATTTTGATGCCTGTTTCTTTCAGAGTTCCATGTTCTTTGGCTGATCTTGACCTGTGCCATGTCATTCAGCAACACATACCTCCATTTTTTAACTACTACTCTATTAAACAATTATATTCAACCTGTCTGTCTATTTTCTTATATGTATCCACCCATAACTCTCCTGGCTTTTTCTTTATGTCAGCAAGGTCAAACTCATTCCTCTTCTAATTATACACAGTACCTACTCAAATCTTCACTACTCAAGCACGTCAGCTGTTGAAGTAATTACATTAGTGTGAATGTCAAAGAAAACTATAAGAAAAGGAAGGAATACAAATAATTTAAAGCTTTAAGAGGAAAAGAAATTTATTCTTACTGTCACTGAATGTAGTAAGACCACTCAGACAAAATAGTTTCAGCTGCTAAAAAGTCTGGGGACCCAGCTTGAATTTAAGTTTGAATGGGAAGTATTCTTCACTATTTTTTCTTATTAATCTTTAGATGAAAGCCATAAGCTTTTAACCAAATTCATTACTTTCAGGGGAGGATCTGGATGTCTGAAGAGGAAGAAATATTCAGCCTTGCTAACTGAAGTTACTGTCTTTAAGATTGCTTAGAAATCCCCAGAAAAGAGCTTGCATGAAGTGAACTGTTGTCAAGACCTTGCTGATGAAAATGTAGTGGAATCCAAAAAGTTTTCCATTTGCATTGTATCTCTTCCTTCAGGGAAAATATATAGAGAAATTTATTATAAATCTCTGTTCAAGTTATTATCTCTACATGCTCTTTGCTTTTTGAGTAAAGACCCTATGTTCTATACTTTATGATACAGGTCTTTCCTGGTAGAAATCCTCATATTTAGCAGTGGAAAAAGCTTAGACATTGTGATTCTCTCATGGGTAACTGGCTTAGCATCCTTTTCTTCTGGTGTGGGGAGTTCTGTGTTCTTCCTTGGAAAGGCACAAGGAAAGAAGTTCTGTGAATACAGAGAGTGTTTTATTTTAGTGGTGTTTCGACTGATATCTTTTCATGTATCTTCTGACTCGGTTTTACTTTGGGTAGAGAAAGTCGATGTAGTATTTGGTACTTAAAAGATTACACAATTAATCGTGCAGATGTTAGTCTGCAAGGAGTCCTAAATCAACTTTCCTAGTGATGACCACTTTCTGCTGCTGTACCACACATGTACCCCAGTTGTTGTCCAACCTGTACAGGGAGACCTGGAGGCAGACTGAGCTTTCTCACCTGATTTTGGTCACCTCAGGAGCTGAAGAAAATACCCATATTTTTCTGGTTGATTTTGCCCGAAGCAGAGTTAAATGTTCAGCATGTATTTAATCAATTTTGGCGGTAGTGTATTCTACACTTGTCGTTATACGTGTGGGCCACAGCAAGAGAGCACCACCATTAAACACTATGTTTTAGTGCTTTGATTTTTGCAGTCAGTTACACTTCACAGAAATTGAGTAACAATGAAGCCATCATCTTTGCTACAGGTCAATGAAACAAAAAAATCTATGTTTCAACAGTCTGCTGATGAGAAGCTCCTTTCTCCAGTTGAAATAGAATGGACTGGATGACTGGATTTTAGTTATTCTAACATTACATTTGAATCCCTTCCGCATCTGTCAAGGTTTGATGCTGGCTAAGTGCCAGGCACCCATGAAAAAAACCATCTACTTATTTTCCTCTGCTATAGCTGAGCAGAGGAGGGGGAATTGAAAACTTCATTTTCATGAGTTGAGATAAGGATTATTGGAAAAAAAAAACCACTTTAAGGCAAAACAGGTTCAAAACTTAAAACAGTATAAAGAAGATTTATTATTAACAGAATAAAAAGTAAAAAGGGTAATGAGAACCAAAGCAAACCTTCAGAACACCTTTCTTTTTCAGTCCCTCCCTCTTTCCACTGACCATGCAAGGAAACAAAACATGGGGTTTTGGTCAGTCTTTCACTTCTTAAAAATTTTCCTACAGTATGCTTAAGGAAAAGAGTTCTTCTGCTGTGCTGTGGGATCCTTTCCACGGGAGATAGTTCTCTGTGAACTTTTCTAGAGTGGTTTTAACTTTCACAAACAGCAATTCCGCCCAAACCTGCTGCAATGTGAGTCCCTCCCACGGGCCAAGCACTCTTTCCACAACTGCCTAGCGTGGGTCATTTTGGTTCATGGGGTTTAGTCTTTTAAGGATGAGCTGTTCTAATTTGGAAGCGAAGGCTCTCTTCCTCTGTCTCTTTTTAAAAGAGTCATCTCTCTCTGTTCGAGTTCCTGACTAGATTACAGCTTTTCAGTATCCACGCGCTCCAGCGTGAGTACTCCTCTTCACGGGCTGCGCGTACATCTCTGCACCTCCCCATGCACCTCATGAGTTACAGTTTGTTGTGTTATAGTCCTCACCATGGCTTGCGGGAGAATCTCATCTCCGACACTTGGAGCACCTCCTCCATCTCTTTTCTTTCACTGACCTCACGTGTCCTCACTTCTCCTTTTTCTCTGACTTGGAAGAAAGTTGGTGTCTGTAAGTTGCAGTTGAGAGGTTGATCTCGTCCGGGCTCCGCATCGGGGAATTGCTCTCCGTGTCTCTTGCTGTTGGGCACATGGTGCCCGCCGGCACCGCACGGCTGGCCCCGGCCTCGGGAGGGTCCCGGCCTCAGAAGGGTCCCGGCCTCAGAAGGGTCCCGGCCTCGAGAGGGCCCCGGCCACGTACTCCCTGGTGGCCCCCGCTGGGATGGGCCGCAGCAGCCGCCTCACCACCCCTCGGGCCAAGTAAAAGAGGGCTTCCCACTTTTTTTTTTTTTTTTTTTTAAAATATGTCATCACAGAGGCATTACCAGCTTGTCTAACTGGGCTAGTAACCTCCCCATCGTCAGAGCCTTCCACGATTGGCTCTGTGCCGGACACTGTAGAAACTTCGAGCAGCTTGCTCCCACCCACCAAAAACTAGACTGTTTTTAAACTAGCACCGCATCATGAAGTGAAGGTGAGATATATGATTATATCACCAATTACATTACACTTAAGGTCTTTTTTGAAACTGGCTAATTTACTTTTGTTCATGTTTCAAAGCCATCCATGTACCAGACAGAAATTTTTCAGTTTTTTATTTATTTACAGAGGAATACCAATCAGGTACGAGACTTGCAAATTGTTTCTGAGTTCATCACTTTCAATAAAAAAAAAAAAAGGCTAAATAAAAAAACCCCCATTTCTCACTTTTAAGACAAAGCTGATTTTTATTGTAAAACACTTTGTTATAAAATTGACCTATTTTAACAACAAAACCCTCATAGGCTGTATATTTCAGGTTTAAAAATATGTTTCTCTCTTTTAATTTAAAATTGTTTAGGAATGGGATTGTTTTGTCTGGGCAAAGAAAAACCCAAAACAATCTTTTTTCCAATTCCTTCCAGACTTTTTTTTTCCCCCGAGCACTTTTTTCCCAATGCTTTTTCTTTTTTCAAGTTTCTTCATCTTCTTATGAAAAAACTTTGCATGAGCTTGGTTTTTATTTTTAGGTTAATCAGTCAGATTGGAAAATTGCATTAACTTCTGTGAAAAATTTCCTTTCATTATGAAACCAGATGAAACAAAGTGATGCAGCCTGAGGTTTTAGTCACACTCAAACCGGAGTGAGAAGGGAAAAAACAAAGATGAACTGGAAGAAAAGTCACAATGGATATAAAACTTGCATTGAATTAAAAGAAACAAGGCTCTGAAAGAGATTTAAGATAAATCTTGTCAAATCAGACTGATCTTTATAATAAATATACTCAGTCTTGTGATGTAATAACCATTTCATTTCATGTTTGGGGAAGTTGGGATTTATATTTTGCAACAGGTTCCAATGTCATGCTTGGGCAATTTTTAGATTTGTTGCAATTTGGAGCACTGTGAACTGGGCAGGGCTGTTGAGCCCAGCATAAACAGCACAGCATAAACAGCATCACAGTTATCAAATCTGGAAATTCCCTTTCAACAGAAATCATTCAAAGTTGAGGAACATTGCTACTACATTCAAATTGGGTCAGTTTGTCATGAGAGAGCACTAAGAGAGATTATATCATTTCCTGACATTAAAAACACACATTTGAGTTCTTTGATGATAGCAGAGTTGATCTGTTTCGGAGTGTTTCAGCATTTTGGCATGCCTGTAATATGAGGATATATCATTAACACTGTAATAAAAGAACCAGGCTTAATGAAATTTAACCTTCTAGAAACTCTGATTGAGAAGCAAAGCATTCACATCTTAGTACTTGCCTTTTTTATCTAGCAAGGGGTTTTGGAGGCTAGATTGGTTGTTCATACCAGGAAAAGAATTCTTCTGCTTCTTCATTTTAAAAAAGGCAGGTTTTTAAGTGAAGGCTTAACATTTGTGTTTAAACGTTGTGTCGGCAGAGAAGATATATTCCTCATATCTAAAAAAATTTCCAAACACAGACTTACATATGTAAGACTTAAAAAAAGTCCATAACATATGAATGTTGAATCTTTCTGATCTGTTTTGGATATGTGTCTCCAATTTTTACTGTATTGTTATTTATTTCTAAATTGGTGGCTTTAGGTAGAAGTCTTTTTATACTCAAAATAAAGCAAAATAATAGTTTCTGTATTGGAATGCAGCAATTTTTACCTGCAATTTTAAGAGAAGGTAGTTGGGTGCATGATCTACAGCCTGCCCTTAATTTTCAATTGGTTTATTAATTGAAAATATTCTAATTCTCAAACGTATTAATTTCACAATAATTCACAACATGATATCAAATCAATTAGGAAAACTAGTCCAAATGGATTCAATCACATAGATGTCCATACCTTTGCTTATGTTTTGTTTATATGATGTGTCTCAATCAAAACTCTTCACATCTGCAGGCATGTAGTTGTAAAATTCCATATTCTACATATCTACGTCTATTAATGTTTATGCAAAACAACATGTACCCTTTCTTACACAAATTGTCTATAATTGAACCATAAATTTTTGGTATGCAAATTTTTTTCCCAAACAATTGATCACAATGGGATAAAAATTATTAACCTAATTTATTTTCCTATGCATGACATATTTCACTATATAATCAGATTGTTTTTCTTTAAATTGATGTTTTCTTCATACTGGTTTTCTCTATTTGCAGGTATTAATGAATAAATTTAAACTCTGAATCACAGGCTTTTAAATTGGCTGAAGGAATAAATGTATAGCTACATTCATAAATATATATCAAAGCAGTCAAAGGTTTAGCTATATATTATGTCTTGATGTGTATGCAAAATTTTCATTACTGTTATTGGGAGATAATGTGGGTGTTGTGAGGGTAGAATATATTCCAGGCAGTATCCTGTAACATGGTTTTTTTCCTACTAGTCCCGTTTTTCCTTCTTTGTATGCCTTTTGCTACAGTAACACAGCATTTGAATTAGAATTTTAGGAACTTTAATGAAAGCAATAATAGAATTTATACCTTTATCACAACAAAAAGATTTTGCAAGTTTCACAGTTGTACTGAAAACCCAAAGACACAGACCAAAGTATGTTTAGCCAGATGTTGATACCTAAATTGCAAATATCTGTGTTTAAGCAGATGAAGGAATCCCTCCTGAATTTCTGTTTTATGATCAGGACCACATAGGATGATTACAACAACAACAAAATAAAGGACATGGTTACTAATAGTGGTGGTGGTGGTAGCAAAGGGACATTGGCACCATGATGGTGGTGCAGGAAGATGTCCATGTGGCAGAGAAAAGCAGTTATCCTGTAGGCAGGCTGCAAACCTGACAGTTGAAGGCAAAAAATAGATAATGTTGGAAATTTTTCTCAGGGTGTTTAATGCTTATTATGAAAAGTTAAGTAAAAGTTCCTCTATGTTGCTGAGCTATTCATATTTTTTGTTACCACTCTAAAAATCCCTATTTCTTCTGCCTGAACCCCAAATGACTCTTCTCTGGGCTTTCACCACAGCTAGTGCCAGGAGTCACTGAAGCCTTTGCAGGTTCAGAACCTTTATCTGTATAAGAACCAGAGCCAAGGCAATTCTGTTATTTTGTTAGTGTCTAGTGCTTTCCGTACCTTTAATGTCATTTGGTTATGCCTTCAGTTCTCTTGAGAGAAAAGGAACGAGAATGCATGAGACTCAGAAAGATGTTCCCCTCACAGTGAAAAAGTCAGTGCAGAACATCCCACAACCCAATTTCAAGAAGTGAGTTGTGCTCCCATTGCTGCTGGAATGTGTGTATAGCATGGTGACAAATTAAGTTCTAAGTAGCCACGCTCAGCCAAGATAAGGGCATTATTATTCTTCCCTGTGAAATGGGCTAGAGAAAAATTATTTAGAAGAAATATCCGAATAAAACAAAACAAAGCAAAACACACACACACAAAGAAACAAAAGAAAAAAAAAAGGAAAATAAACCCCAACCACTTCACAAGCGAGTAAGAACTCTCATACTACATGTGTATCATTGGTGGGTGCACTCACACTGTGTGTCCCAGACACTACTAGGAGGCAAGAGGATATACACTTGGAGAGGGTGGATCTGCACACTGTAAAGTTTTGGGTAACCTAAATGTGTATTTTATCCCTTCACTTCTAATCAGCTTCAGATCTCTGTTATTCTATTATTATTATTCTATTTAATTATTTTTCAAGGTGAATGATTTTCCTATCAATTGATGATTAATAATCTCTAATTGGAAAAGAAAGAAAATGCAATTCAAGTTAAACACACGTTTTAACTCCAGAAAGGATCTCTGGCATTGAAATACTGAGGCACTTGACCTGCATACAGCATAAAGCAAAATGAAAATACATGAACTAAAGTCACATTGTTTTTAAGGATGCTGAAGGTTGTGGTTAAAAGCATGTTGTTATGAGGTAGTACTGGCTAGTTTTATTTGTTAAAAACACAATAAAAGTATTACTGACCTTATTTAGGACTGATCTCTACAGCTCTATTAGATGCAATGAACAAAGAATTAAAAGTAAGGAGAAAAAAATAGAGGTAATGGTAGAAATATTTCAGCATTGTTTTGCATGCTGTAACATACTGTAATGTGTGCAAGAAACAGTGGGATAGGTCCTGGTACAACAGGGTAATATAATTAGTTTGGAAGATGTGCCAAGGGAAGGCGGCATTCTCATAGAAAAGTGTAGATTTGGAGGAACCAATCAGAGTTTTAAACCAGTAAAAAAAATGCCCATACAATTTCTTGTATCTATGCCTTACTTTGGCCATTTTGTTGTGCTCCTGGGGAATTAAGTGTGTTTTGCTTATAACAGAGAGACCTTTTGGGGGTTTTTTAGCCTATGTTTCCTCATGAGATCTTGATCTACTAACTATGGCATCAGTCTCTAGGGCAACATATGCAAACAAGCTACAGTAGTCTCTTGTCTACAGTACTGTCACATTTCATTCTGAAAATTTTATGAAAATATTTCATACAGAAAAACAGTCCTTGCATTCCTTTATTTGTGAATTGCATGCCAGAGTGCTCCCATTAGACATCAAGTGAAGAACATATCCAAGAGATAATGTATGTGTTTATACCCATATCTCAACATTATTCAGCTTGAAGCACCACAGATTCTTATTGTGCTCTCTGGGCTGGAGTCAGATGTTATGGGCAGTTCATTGTGTAGACTTGGGCTGGATCCTTTTCAATATGTTGAAAGGATTATTCCCACCTTTTATTTATGTAAATAACAATTTTTGGGGTTGCTGTGTCCATTCTCCACAGCTTACAGAAAAAAATAACAGGTAGAGAATGTGATGCCTTTTATTGAATTATAGTGTATAATGTATAGTGTATAATTATCATGAAAATAAATGATTTCAAAGTCTTCAACTCTGCACCAACCAACACTGATTCCATTGAGGCAACATTTTTTTCCCCTCCTTTAGAAAGGCTGCTTCTTGCATGGGCCCCAGCCCTGCTCTAGGACAGTTTTCTCAGCCCAGAGCTAACTGCCAAGGATTTATTTACAAGGTGGCAGGTGATTCAACCCCCGCACCTATTTCTTTGAGTTGGTTCATCTCAATGCCTTGTGTCATAGTTTAAATGGTGTATATTTGTCAGAAACACAACCCTTGATAATCCATCCCAAGGCCCTGAAGAAGAGAAATAGTTACTGAAGCACTGTTATGCCTTCAGCAAAAGCTCCACTAAAGTATGATACAATAGTTCCAGAAAACTTTATTAAGACCTTGATAATGACTAAAATACATTCCATATTTGCTGGTGTGGATCTTGGCTGAGCTATGGGGAAAAGGACCATCAAAATAGATAAAGTCAGCAGTGCTAGTGCTGGGGT
>WEIT01009294.1:55152-78489 GCA_013389985.1 Dryoscopus gambensis
ATTCTTTGAAATATCTGACACAGCAGTGTAATAAATAACCATAAACTTTGTGTCCTTAAGATGAGAAATCAATCCACAGAGGCAACTTTTAGATATTTCTAGAATAAGAATCCAAGGAGGAGAAAGATTTAGTGGAGAAGTGAAGAACTTGGCTGTCCCCTTGCCTCATGTTTGTTAATTGAACACAACTGTAAGAAGAGGCAGCATTCAGCTTCAGGGCTCTTTCTGTGTGGAAAGCAAAGGTGAATTCCCTACATTCACTACAAAAGCTCTCTTCTTTCAGTTGGATTATTGATTTCTTTGACATATTTTAAGCATCTCTTTCTAGCTTCTGCTTTTTTCCTTTCCAGACTCTGCCTGCCCTCCTCTGGTCTTTCCACACCTTCACAGGCAAAGAACTGAAATGCTGAAATATCTGAAACCCAGACGATATTATAAGAAGAAAGAAAGAAGGTGTGAATAAAATGAAACTGGTTAAGGTAGTAATGCTGAATATAATGCCTGCCTTTATCTTAGTTTAAGTAATATAAGAAGTT
Source organism: Dryoscopus gambensis (assembly GCA_013389985.1). Taxonomy (NCBI): domain Eukaryota; kingdom Metazoa; phylum Chordata; class Aves; order Passeriformes; family Malaconotidae; genus Dryoscopus; species Dryoscopus gambensis. Next base: position 55,689 of record WEIT01009294.1, read on the forward strand.
TCTACCAAATTTAGGATCACTGGCCTATGGTCCAGGCAGACTTTTTCTCCCACCTTGTTCAGGCACCTCAAAAGTCTCATGATGAATGACTGTGTCTGTGTGGGCAGAATGTTTATTTCACAAAAGAACAGTGAATGAACACTTCTTGGGTTATAGTAAAGTGTCTATTAAAGTACATATCATCCTGTCTTTTTAGATTACCTTTTTCAATTTTAAGATGCATGTGAAAATTTAGGATTCAGAAGTTTGTAGAAAAATAAAAACATTGTTAGCCTGAAATCATGAGAGAGACTTGTTCTTTAGTTGTGATGTTTTCTCCTTCTTCCCCAAGTTACAGATAATTTCAAAAATTCTGCTGGCAATACACAGGTAGAATATCTTCTCAAGTTTGTCAATGCATTTCTTAATTTTTTTGTTCCTGCTCTTCCTGATCATGTGATGTAGCTGGGCAGGGGTAGAGCAAGAGAGAAAGAATGAAGATATCCAAAATAATGGGGCAGAGCTGTAAATTTCCTATCTGACTCGTGATGACAAAGGATGTTTCAAAGTAATCAGTGCTTGGAATGGACTGATACATACAAGAAAAAGACAATGTATCCTAGTGATTTCTGTTAGTCTTTCTTAAATTTTAAAAGCATTTGCTTAACTTATTCTTTGCATGCTATTCTAAAATATTCACAAGGATCAGTGATGTTCAGGGAGTTTGTACTGAACAGTTGGAAATCTTTCGTGACTGATCTGATCTGACTCACCGTGTCCTCCTCGTAAGTGCAATGTTTGCCATTACCCTCTTTCACATGGAAAAGTGTAAAAGCAGCACTTTGGAAACATTATGCAGGAAGACTTTGCAGTGCAGTTAAGTACAGCACGGTGTGGCTGAAAACACAGCCCCCTTGCTGCCACTAGAAACCTATCACAGAACTGTAGAGTGGTTTGTGTTGGAAGGGACCTTAAAGATCAGCTAGTTCCAACTATGAGCAGGGGCACCTTCCACTCGACAAGGTTGCTCAGAGCCCCATCCAACCTGGCCATAAACTCTTACAGGGGTGGTGCATCCACCACTTCTCTGGGCAATGTGTTCCAGTACCTTGTCACTCTCACAGTAAAGAATTCCGAATACCTCATCTAACTCTACCCTCTATGCTATTTTAATTTGAAACTCTTACCCCTAGTTCTACCACCGCACTCTCTGATAAAAAGTCCCTTCCCATCTTTCCTGTCAGCCTCCCAATACTGGATCGCCACTATAAGGTCTCTGGAACCTTCACTTCTGCAGTCTGAATGACCCCAGCTCTCTCAGCCTGTGCTCAAAGGAGAGATGCTCCAACTCTCATCATCTTCATGGTCCTCCTCTGGACCCACCCAAGCAAGTTCATGACCTTCTTGAGATGGCAGAGGACGGACCCCAAACTGGTAACTGGAAGTCAGACTTAATACTTTACTAGGAAACTGTATGAAGTAATTGAATAAAATCCTAAGTCTTCAGTAGGTAATACATTTCATCCCTAGCTGGCATGCACACACCTCAATATGAGGTATTTTCTCCTACTGAGTCTTTTTCTGAAGGGCAAGTTTAATAAAATTACATCATATTGCAGAAAAAGTTACCAGCTTTTCCAGTATCTGAAGTTAGTAATTTCTTAAATTGTCCTTTACAAATTTTCCAGACCAAAATAATTTGTCTTAAACCCTTCAACATATTACTCAAACAATTTCTCTCATTTAAAGTACTGTTAACTTCCTAACTAAGGCAATTTCTTTGTTTTTCACTTTCACATTTATAATTTCACAGTGATGTGGTCATAAATTAAACATCTACAAGTGTTTCCAATCTCTTCTGATTAAACGTTGTTATTTTTAGCTGCATATAAAGGTCTGCAACGAGATTAAGCCCTCTTCTAGATGCTGTAAAAACTACAATGAATGCCAGCTTCTAACTAGATAGGTTTTAATTTGAAGCATATTCTGTTGGTGAGGAGCATGAGTAAATTTCCCATTAGTTTGTATGAATCACTAGGTTATACTGTAACATCTTAATTTCACATCAATTAATTGTGATTATTGGTTTAAGATATTCATGTGGCAAAAGGTTTTGAGAAAGATGACTAATCAAACTGTTTTGAAGAGAAGCTGTTTTTTCACAGTTGACAGGAACTTGTACTTTTTATGTGAGAGGGATTTCTGCGGTCATTTCTGCAGAAGAAAAGAATCCCCAGTATTTTTAAACTCATGTCTATTGAACTGAGTGCTAGGTCAGTGAGATTCTGCAGTCTTCTCAATTCATTCACTAAAAATAATTTAAAAAAAAAAAGAAATTGGCATTGAGGGGGAGGGGGAAAATACAGAGGAAATTAGAAATAGTGGGTTTTCCTGTGGCAGTTAGATATCGAAGGCCTCCATTATGTTGAAATAAATAGCTACTTTGCTATTGTATCTTCTCTCTGTCAGCAAATAAGGGAGAAGGAAGTACAGTGTGCAGCTGATCAAACAGGGAAAGATTGTATAGGTGAAAACATACCTAAAACTTGCTTATAAAGGTAACTGAGACTTACTCCCTGTGTGCTTATGCCTGGTACTGAAGACACTAAGAGTTACTATTGCATGAGACCATGAGAACTAGGATATAGGAATCATGGAGTGGTTTGGGTTGGAGGGGACATTAAAAGGGTTCCAACCCCCTGTCATGGGCAAGGACACTGTCAACTAGAAAATTCAGAAATGTTTCTTACTGCAATGGACATGGACATTCACATCAGTTTACAAGGAGTTTTCAAGGTGCTTTTATCAGCTCATGTTTAACAGTCATTTTTTACTTCTCTCTCTAGTCTAAGCATTCCCCTCTATGAGACTGGCAACTGCTCTAAGAATGAAACTGGCCCCTTTTTGATGTCTCAAGTGCCCAGCTAGAGCAGACAAGGAACATCTGGATCATCTGCTTTACTAGTCATGTGTACTCCACTTTCACCCTGTTTTCCTTCTACCTAAAACTCACCCTATCTTTTCATTTGATCTCTCTACTTATTTCCTCCCTGAAGGATGCAGTGAAGCCAGTATGAATGTTATATGAGAAAGTTTAAGCCTTGAGACTGTGATTTAACAAGGTACTTAAGCACATGCCTGGCTTAGCACACAAGAACCTTCTCATTGAAAGCAGAAGAAAGATTGCTACTGGCCTAATTGGGAACAAGAGCAATCTATGAACCATTAAGCAGCTGCTGAATTCCGCTGCAGCCATGGCTATATTTCAGTGATAGGCTGGGTGTGAGCTCTGTGAACAGTTTATGATGTGCTTGGGAGCCTTAAGAATGAAAGCACCTCTATGCCAACTGCACCCAGCCATGGAATTTACCAGTCTGGACAATGTATCTGTGGGTCCACAGCCACCAAGAAGCTTGTAAAAATGAAAAAGGTATTTTGCAGAACAAATTGAGAACTGTATCTTCCCAAACTTGAGGGTAATCAGTGAAAAATATTTCTCAAGACTCTCCAGAAAAAATGGAAATTATTTTATGCATCTCTATCACATGCCAGAATAGGATTTTAAAGCACTTCCTGGTACACACATATCCATGCATGCATGCACATTTACATATAGCATATTACACTTACATCTCCTGAGTCTAGCAGGGCAAGACTAGGAATAATATTTCTGAGTTTGCTCAGATCTCTGTCTTCTGATGCTCCAGAAGGGAAACAATCACTAGTGTTTAACAATAAATTCTTGGAAAAAATGCAAATGATTTGTTTCATAAAGGTCAGAATATTAGGACAGACTGATGAACTCATCCACAGATACTGTCCTATCTTAGTCCTCCACTGTAATATTTGATACTCCTGTAGGAGGTGTTTGGTATGTAGGTGAGTGTAATATTGTCATAGATATATTGTGCAGTCTGTAGAGAAATGGCTATGACCTATGTGAGAGACAAAAATGTGATGATAAGCAGGAAAAGGCAATGCTTGTTTTTGTAGGTTGGTGTGATCATCTCACTGCCCTTTATACTCAGGACAATTTGTGGCCCATTTAAAGCTGTGAGATCCACACCCCTCCCTTTCCTTGATCTCGTACCCACTGTAAAACATCATAATCCATTGGATGCCAAGGAAAATATCTATGCCCTAGCTCATAGTTCAGTGAAGGACTTGTACTGCTCTGTTGTGGCTGCACTGCCTTTTACCTACAGGAAAGTGTGAGCCTGCGGCAGTGCCAGTGGAGCATCCTGGTCTTCTTCCAGCTCAGGCTGTTCCAAGAGACAGGCTGCGACTCATGACATATATCCCAAGCACAGGCAGCGTCAGTCTTACTCCGGCGACACGTCCTGTGCTCAGCATACTCCGTAGGAGGATGGCCTTTTGGATCCATTTAAAATGGCTTTGGTGTAAATGTGGTAGGGAATAGTGGCCATTTAACTCCCACTCTGTGCCTTCCCCCGCACTAGGCTCTGGGTTGAGTGACTCAGAAATGCTGTCATTGCTCCTGCTTCCCCATAAACCCCTAAAAAGTTGTAGCCTAAACCATTCATTCAACAGCCTCTGCCTTACTCGTTGAAGACTGTTCATGCAATGCACACAAGAATGGTGTTAAAACTCTGAGCAAGATAGGGTGCCATGGCTTTAGGGGATCACACAAGACACTGTGTCCATAAAGAGTCTATTTTTCTTAGAAATTTAGCACTCTGTGGTTATTTATCTAAGATCTGTGCACCGTGTCTGGAAAGCAAAGCTTCTTCTTTTAAAGTTGTAGCTGAGATCTGCATGTCATTTATTTTAAATCAACACAGGAAAACAGCTGAAAAGAGTTTCTAATTTAGGCTTTTCACTCTAAACTTTTAAAATAATACTTTCTGTCCTGCTTGGCTACATAATTTGGCACCTGTGCATGCCTCTTGCCACAATCTCTTTAAAATACCTTCCTGTTTGTGTCTATGGTTACAATAATTCCTGTGACATCAGTGTAAGGAGCCTGAAGAGTTACTTTTCTTGAAGGATTTCATATGAGGTGAAACTTCCAACAGCACTAAAAAGCATGCAGAAGCAGCAATTTCAGAAGCATCACATAAGTGTTCAAGCAGACTTATTAGAAAGAAGAGATCTGTGTTATCTTGAAATGTAGTGAAACGCTCCTTTTAAGGGTTAGACTTTGACACCAGTAGACACAAATCCCTCATTGGTCCAAGAGCTTGTATGTGGAAATTACTAAAGTGCTGCATCCAGTCTGCAAGTGAGAGCTGGATAAAAGCAGGAAGATCACTGTCCCTAAAGGAGTGCATCACGTCTGCAGAATGGTTAGACCAAGGAAAGCCATCTGCAAACACTGAGTGTTTTGTTATTTGGAACAACAGCAGTCATCAGCTGGTGGGGGAGGCTGTGACCTCAGCATTAAAGCAGAGCACTGTCTGATTTGGTCTTTCTCTTAAAGCTGTGCATAAAATGTCAAGTGCTTTAGAGTTTAGGGAGTGTTCAAGGAGATTTGCCAAAATTGGGACAGAAAGACATTATCTTACTGCTTGTTGACTTCAAAGGGCACACCTAATATTTGCTTACTGTGTAAAGAAGAGGCTAATATTTAAAGGTTAATTGGCTTTACAACTTTATAATTTAGAAGGGATAGGTGTTAAAGAAACTGTATTTGCATGTGGGAATGAGAAGGCAAGGGAATATAAACTCAGAACAATTCCAAGTATCTGGGCACAGGCAAAGTCTTAGAGAGATGCTGATGAAAGTAACTGAGCAGGTGAGTTCCTCTACTGCCTCAGAAACACCAGGAGAAATAACAGAGCATCCTCCTGCATCCTTCCAGTCACCTAAACCGCTTTGAGAAATGCATTTGCTCATTTCCTCACTTTCCCAATATACCACCTAGTTAATTCTCCCCAGGACCTCTTCAAGCAGCCTTCTGTATTTCCATAGGGTCCCAGCTGAGACCAGGTGATTAAGATGAATTGTGTCTCCTGAAAATCTGTTGTTTCTTTGGCTTGCCCAAGAATTCTCAGGCTGCCTCTGATCATTGTTGTTCAAGTTTTAAGGCAGACTATTTTACTTCTGCAGCATGTCATGTACTCTTATTTTTAGCTTGTTTGGGCAATTCCTAAAGTGTTTGTTTCTAGTTTAACTAATTTCTTAATAGCTGCATCTGTTGGGTTGGGGCTCAGTTCAGGAAAAACAATGACTGGATTTTATTGTTTATGAATTCTCTAAGTGCATGGCTCTGCACAGATAACTAGACAGAAAGTCCCAATTTCAAAACACTATTGCTAGATGACTTAGGCTCTATTCCAAAAATAATTAGGCACTTAGAAAGCTGATTCTCTATGAAAAATCAAGAATATGCAGGAGACCTTTGACTTGAGATCTCAGGCTTGGAAAATGAACATATGAATATCTGGAATTTTACTCCTGACTGTGATTCAGTAAAGGGCATCTTGTAACCTACTCATTACAAGTAGTCCCATTAAACTCTTGTTTATCTCACTATGAGTGAACTGGGTTATGACCTCAGTGGGGACACCAGCAGTGAGTAATTGAAACAGATGGACAGGATGTTAAAAGAGGGAATATTATAATTGTATATGACTATTATCTCAGGATCTGCTTTTGTTCCTGTATCATCAACCTGGTAAATATTATTACTGTTTCAAGTAACTAATAGAAGATAAGTTGGCTTGGTGTGCTTTTCACTTTCTTATCACTTTTTTAACATGTAGTTACTTCAACTAAAATTGTTTAATCTGTTTCAGAATCTTTATGGATATTTTTGTTTCTTTTTATTTCCTTTTGGATTCTTTGAAACTGTGATGTGGAGAAGGGAGAAAATAGAAGAAGGATGAGGATAATACTTTTTCCTTCACCCTAGAAGTTTTTCTCTGGGAAGCCATTTTGATGAGAGGCTTTGGCCCTTACTGGCTTTGAAGCAGGGAACAGAAATATGGCCAAGGATGGACTTGCTATGGAGTCTTTTGCTGTCTTTGTAAAAACATGGCCAAATCATGTGGGTCTGAAAAGAATCACTTTCCACAAGCTGAGACATTGTTTAAGATCAGGGGAATCAGTTCCCTGTCTTGACAGAACAGGACCCATCCCAACTGTGAACAAAGACACCCATTACCAGAGCTGCAAGGTGGAGCAAGACTTCTTTGGAACTGGTCTTCCTTGTATCTTGTTCTCTGGGACCGTGGTGGCAGTAGTCACGGAAAATTAGAAAAGATTGATTGTCTCTTCTCTCCGAGTTCCCTCTGCTGATGCCACCACTGGGACTGTGTCCAGCTGAACCAAGGGTGTGAATGGAGGTGAGAACAAACTGTCCAGTACATCTGTCAAGGGGGACTAGATGAATCTCACTAGGAAGTCTCAAATGTTGACAACACTGTAACTGCATTGGAGATTCATCCAGAAATCAATCTACTTGCCAAAATCAGTGTCCACTTTCGATCAAAATCCCCAAATTAATTTTTGCCATCATATTTAATTTTCTATGGTAATCTCTTAAGAGTGAAACAAGAAAATGGACTCTTCACTCTTCAGAACTTCAGGGAAAACCTAGTCTGAAGCATTTGCTTCTCTTAGCTGGAGTTTTGCCAGCTCATCAAAGCTAATATCCCTCCTTCTGCAAATAAATGCCAAGGGATCTTTAATTAGCTAAAATGACCAGCAGTCAGGACCTTGATTTCTCACTTAATCTGAAAATAGCACAGCGTCCCTTAGCACACTGCTAGAACATTGGCACTGTACCAACAGAGAGAATATAGTGCCATTTACTTAATCATACACTTCCTGCAGCTTCTCCTACATATCTAGCTGAGTTCATCTCAACAGCTGGAGAAGGGCATTGTAGTTTCTACAACTTGTGGTAAGGGAATTCATGCTTTCTTTGGTAATTGTTTGTAGGGCTGTTTCAGATCTTTTGGATTTGTTCACTCAAACGTTAATACAGCAAACTCTAGTGGTCAGTATGGTGCAGTGGAAAGGAGTGAAAAAGGCAGTCCCAACCTATCTGTTATGATTTATCCACAGGTGAAACTTGGACTCCACCCCTTGTACTCATTCTACACCACAGACTGCTGTCTTAGCACAACTCTTTAAACTAACACCTGCACCAACAGAGAATAAAGGCTGAGCAAGATGTTTCCACGAGTCTCAGTGAGGTGTTCCAAAATCTCTGCAAGTAGTCATAGGACCACTGTACTAACAACCTGTATGAATGTGCCTGCAGGAATGCTTTATTCCCACAGCTCCTAAAAACAGACCGGAAAGCTCTAACCTTGCAGATGGGCTCATCCTTGCTTTAGGTGCTAAGTCAGAATTAACAGAATTTAACAACTTCAAAGTATGCTTTGATATATCTCTCATCTTGAAGTACTCATCAGTGGATCACAGTAACATAGCAAATGCTGGCATGAGCAGTTCTTAAAAGAGCTAATTGCAGTGTCCTGCAGGAAAGACATCCCAGTGTCAGGGAAGGCTGCAGAGTGGGTGCAGCAGGGAGCAGAATGTTGTGGTGGAATTGGACACAATGGGAACATGCTGCCAAGGGCCAACTTCCTGGTTTTGCACAAAGACTTGTGACCCATTTTAGCAGAGATCTGTTTGGTTTTGATTTTAACTGGCAGTGCTAAAGGGAAAAAAAAAAAAAAAAAAAAGAAAAGAAGGCTATAATGAAAGCCAAATATTCTGGTATAAATAAGTGTAATCCTGTCCAAATCAACAGAGACTGGCTTATTTCATATGTAGGCATCTACAGAGATGTCAAGTAGTTCTCTCCTTACCTATAACTCATCTCTTGGAAGAAACAGCAATAGGATGTCATGTCACTGTTAACTAGAATCTGAATGCGATGACCCAACAGCTGCCTTTTAGTTCCTTATATTTCTGTGCTGGACAGTGCAAGACAAGTTCATTCCAGGAAGGGCAGGGTGTGGGAAGAGTGGGGGCTGGTATAGTTTGCACCTATTTTTCTGCTCAGCAAGCAGCTTGTCCTGCTCTCACCAGCACTGCAGTGCAGGGGCTGTTTTCTGCGGCTTCTGACTTCCAGCACAGGTGACCAACCACACATTTAAATTTCTTAATGCTTCTACTCTACACTTGAACAATTTCTTCCCATGGAATCTCACTGGTACCAGTAAAGCTTTTTTTAGGATATTCTGAAGCCTCAAAGCACCACTGTGAGTAGAAAAGGAAAATATTTTTATGCCCACTTTACAGACAGGGAAGTAGAAGTTCTTAAATTACTTCCTCAGCATCATTGTAAAACTAGGCTTACATGAAGAATGAGTTAGAATGAGAGCACAAAGGTTTTGTCTTCCAGCCCTGTATTTATTTCCATGTTTCTCTTTCTTTCAAGAGACTCTACATTATAATTAAATTAAAAACAAATATGATTAAAGTAAGTGGCTCAGTTAAGGTTTTCTGGAACATTATATATAGACACCGCTTTCAAGTAAGAGTCAACTTTCTCTTTCCTTTTTTTTTTCTGCAGTAAGCCTCCATTTCCTGCCTTCTTTGAAAAATTGTACTACGAATAATCAAGAGGTCACATATTCTAGCATTCAGCAGGAGCTGCCGAACCTGCAGTAAATATTCTCTTTAAAGTAACATCTCGCATGTTTCGTTTCACACACGGCCCCTGGAGCTTATAGGTCATGCACAAATAAAATAGTGGTCTTTCATGACCACAAGAGTTTCTAAATTGCTCTGTTTTGCATTTTCTCTATCTGTGTGACTTATTCTGGTCTTATAACTTCGCAAAGAATGACCCTGGCATATTCAGAATTTTACAATTCACACCCCTCTCCCCTCAAATGTGAAATGAAGTGGTTCACAGCTCCTTGCAGGACTGCATGTAATTCAGTTTTGGGGGTTACTGATGTTCTCAGAGGTCTTTTACAAGCTAAATTATTCTATGATTCTGCATCTCCTCTAGGTCATACCCAGTGTCCACCTAGCCCAGTGACTTCCTGCTAGCAATGTCCATGCAAGGAACTATTGAAGAAAGTAAGAAAAGGGCAAATACACCATATGTCTGCAACCTCCCAGCTTCTAGGTCAAGTGAGTAATTGTATAATTTTTTGTTGTGAGCTGCATTGTACCCAGAACCATAGGTACGGCAAAAGAAGGTTATAAAGAAAGGATTGGGGGTCATTTTGATGACTATAAACCACATGTTTTCAGTTCCTACTAAGTCAAAGCTGGACATGGAAATGATTGATTGGCTAAGAGTAAAAAATGGAATTCACAAAAGCTCAGGCCCTTCCTTTCCATGAGGTTTTGTGGCTACAAGGATTCATGGCTACAGGAATTGAAAACCAGGATTACAAGAACTAAGAAAATCTGTGCAGATTAAGAAGTACAGTTTTTTACCCAATATTGATATATGCTTAAATCTTAAATTTTTTGTTCCCCCAGAAAGAGTAAAGGATGACTTGTAATTTTTTTTTAAACTTCAAATTATTAATATGACCAATGCATTTAAATAATAATTAAGTCACTACAAACTCCTTTTGGTTCAAGGATTTCTAGCACTCATCATTCTGAGTGCTTATAAGTATAAGCATTGACTATTTACGTGCTACCTGAGCACTGAAAGGCCCCACACAGGCCAGTGTTGATCCTGATGTTTGATAGCTGTTTGTGGGACTTTTAAAGAAATGACAGGTGACATTTACAAATGAAAAAGAACATGGATCTCTGCAGATTAGTGCACTAGTCTCTTGCTTTGATGTTTGGTGTCAAAAGAACTAAAAAACTTTTGAAAAATGCAAACGAAACCAAGTCTTACTTGGAACCTCAAAGCACCAAAATTTGATCTATTGTTATGCTTTTTTTTCTTCAGTATTTAGTGCTTCACACACAGGAAAAGTTTGCATGGTGTTACTGCAAATTCAAACCCAGTTATCAGATCAAACTGTACATCTACTATGCAAGTGTGATAATGATAAGATCATGAAAATCCCATATAGGGTTTTTCAAACAATGTTCTTGGTTTCCCATGTAGTACTCTATAGATCCACAGTGGGCCTTTCCTGAGTTCAGTCGAGCAAAGAAATTGGCCACAGCACAGGATTCCTACAAGGCCTCAGGAAGTATACTTCCTGGAGAAAAGGTTTATAAAAGGTATGCATTGAAGAGGTTCATGGCTGGTGAAACTCTAGACATCTAGTTTTAAACCAAATAACACAAAGAATACATTCCCCATGTAATGTTATCGAAAATCTGGCCACTGACTTTTTACAAATCTATCAGGAGATAAGACTATTGATCTAGTAATCTGATTTCTTTGTTTTATTTAATTTCCTTTACATCTCTCTACATAAAAGCAAGTATTTCAGAAGGGAAGCCCTTTATCTGAAAACTTTGAGTCAGGAAGAAATCATTGCTTCATGGTTAAGGTACTATATTTGTTCAGCACCAGTACTGTTCAAAAGTGTCCACTAGTTTTCCTCTGAATTTGTTCAATACCAGTTTCTCTAAAGTGACTCTACAAAGGCTTCTTTGGACTCAAGTTTTCTCTCTACAAGAAATTCCTGGTTGGAATTGCATTCTTTGTCTAAATAGTTTCTCTCTGTTCTTACTCAAACCAGTCTCTGTCATCACTCTCTTTCATCACGACACAAATTGCTTCTGTAGCATTCTATCTGCATCTGTTATTTCTGTAGGAAGCCAAAAGATAATGACAAAGGTTTATCAATATCCCTTAAAAACACAAAGAATTCTCCTTGTTTCTTCCCTCTCTTCCTAACACAAGTGTCTTCTGAGTCGCTGAAGCTCCACATAATTGCTAAGATGGCCACATTTACATTACGGGAAAATTATTCTTAGTGGCTTGAGTTTTCAAATACACTCTTCCTTCCACAGACAATTGGAATAAGTAGTATGGACTGCAGTTTACTTTTCTTTGTTTTGGAAGACACAGTGCTCACTTTTCAATCTTCAGTTTTTCATTCTTATTCAAAAGAGATGTGCAGCAGCCCTTAAATACAGAATACCAGCATAAACAGGTCCCTGGAGTCATCACAATGGTCAACATTGTAGATGTATGGCCAAAGACCTACTAATGCTTTAATTCCTCCTAAATGAGGAAAAGAGAATTTTGGAAGCGTAAACTTACAACTCACTTTCAAACCATGGGATACATCCAGTCTCTTTGACAGGCAAAATTATAGAAAATCTTCTAAGTTTAGATTTATTTTGTATGGTGATTTCCTAGATAGATCAGACACTTCAATCCTTTTTAAATGTTCCACCCTTATCCTGTCATGTATTGTCCAAACAAAGCCTCATGAAACAATTCTGAGTTTGCAAACTGACCAAAGAAGCTGATATTGATTTTTTCTTGTAAAAACAGTTTGTTTGTAAGATGCCAAACTGGCTGTAATGTCAGTGTAGCTTGAATAGTTTTCCTTGTTTAGGGAGTAGAAGTTGAGTTTTGTATTTGACCTTCAATGAATTCCAGGTGAATATTTTACAGTTTTGATGAATATTGAACATTTTTGCTAGCAGTAGTGCCTGAAAGGTATTCATTTATAACTCCACACCATGCTGGCTCTTTACAGCATATCAGTTTTATGAATGCCAGAATAGACTCAGCATGATCTTTAACATCTTTGATGTATGATGTGAAATAATGGCATGATGCTGAGTAATCTGACTGACAACCTGAAAAAAGTCAATCAGGTACATGTATCTGTCTGTATTTTTCTTTTTAACATAGTCTTGGCTTCAATCTGCCTCAATTTGTGGTGTGTGAGTTCTGCATTGCAGCTTAAATAAAGCTTGGTCAAAATCAAGTGAGTAAAATTATGTCATTAAAAATGGAGGACTAGCTTGCTAAAACACAGGAAAAATGTGCATGGATGATGCTGTTTGAGAGCTGCCCGAGGCTGCACAGCGTCCTGCTGCAAAAGCGTCCTTGGCAGTGAAGCCCTTCTGCAGCTAGAGGGACGATGCTGGCTCCTCTGCTAGGAGCAAGGCCCAAACCAAGGTGTATAAAAGCGCTGACGAAGGTAAAGGATGAGGGAGGGGTCTTCTGTGTGGTTTCCAATCACTTAGTGCCCGGTGAAGGTTCCAGGGACAAAAGACAAAGAATCAGACAATACACAAGGGTTTATGGGGGGGCAGAGAGGGGTGGAACAAAGGGAAACAACCAATGGGGTTCGACTGAGGAGGACGAGACAACAGGGGAATAACCAATGGGGATAACTTGGGGGAGGGAATTATATGAATCAACTAATGGGACATCGAAGAAAAGTGAACTTTCTAGAACTAATACATAAGCAATTAGGGGAAATGCATAAACATGAACTTATACATAAAACTGGGTGGAGAATTCCGAAGCCAAGAACTTTGAAAACTATGAATTAAAAACCACTGAGAACATACAAACCTGCTGTAACTGAGGGGTGAGAGTTAAGCCTCTGTGTTCCTGAGGCCTGTCCAGCAGCCCTCGGAGTGCGCGGCCACTGTGGCCACTGCCACATGCACTGCAACATGTGGATTTTAGGGAACTGTTTTGGTTCAAAACTCCAAAATAAATGTATTGAGAATAAGTGATTTGATTTCAGAATTTCAATGCTTTGCTTACTTAATTTAAACAAAATTTTGGTAATAATAAAATTAGTAATATCAAGCAGTTTCAAACTGCGGTGAAACAAAATGTTCTGCATTGAGTTCTCTTAACATGAACTGAGTTTGTTTTAGAAAGTTATTCCTTATATTATATATATAATTTTATATATAATATTANTATTATATAATATATATTACTGTAATTTTTTTAATGGTGATTCAAACCAAAATTGTCAGAAATTTTTCAAAATAAAAATTAAATAAACCCCAAATATTCCCTTAGTTTTAACACTGAAAAAATCTACCATGAGTACAGTGGCTTATGTCAGGTTGGTGCAAGTAGATTTCATGTATAATGTATGGGTATTTGTGAGCAAGGAAACAATTAACTCACTGAGTGCAGCTGCTTAATGAGGCTTTTTTAAAACCCACTGTCATAATATTTATCGCATGAACTGGTTTTGTTTGCAGATGGTTTAAGAATAGCTCTGATGTACTTTTTGTTTTAAAGAATGATAGCATTCCTCATACTACAGATTCCAAAAGAAAGGGATTAGGTCTATGAAATGGGCTAGTGTGAAGTGTTTTAATATTGATATGAGCCTTCTAGTTTATTACATGTCCTCATAGTATTCTATGTTGCAACACTTAAAACAACATTTCTGCTGCTTGTTTTGAAGTCAAGAACAACAACACCTGAAACATAGATGATCAATCCCAGCACAATCATCCCAAACACCTCAGCCAGTTGCTTATGTTCTTTAGCTAGTCAATGGAGAGAAATTATCTCTGGAAGCCAGCGATGAATGTCTAGAAATGTAGATGGGGAGCTGCTCAGAGTCGCCAACAGCAAATGGCCGGGAGCACGTCCCCACTGCATGTCCCTATGACTCACAACTCACCACTCAGTCCCTGCAGCCCCTGCACGCTCTTCTGAGATTAAATAACCTTCATAGCAACATCCCCACTGTGTAAAAGGGGATGTGATACCAGTTTCCACTTCTCTCATGGTAGCTTAACAACTACTAAAACTAGGACCTTTGGTATGCAGCCATGTCGATGTGTAACTTCAGCACTGTGGGCTGGCCTTCTCCACCAGGCTGTTGAATATTTGGGAGAATTAGAACAAGGAGAATTACCTTCCACATCTCTTGTTGAGATTGATTACTCAGATATGCACAGACAAGGTTTGGAGCAAATGAGAATTTGGCAGGGGCAGGGGAGGGAATAGTAGTTAGAGAACAGCTGAGAATAGGAAAGCATGGCATTCTGGTACCTGGAAGTTTGTACATCCAACACCCATGTGATAAAAGACAGATACTGTGAGAGGGAGAAGATATTCTTGTATCTGAGACTGTTGACTGAAAATCCTGGTCCTACAGAGCAAAGTTAACTCCTGGCAATGGTAGGAGAGAGATATAGCATGGAAGGATTCAAAACCAAAATGAGGCTAGAGAATGGAAATGAGAGAATAGACTAGGCTAGAATAATTTAAGCTGGAAGGAAGATACAGTGACCATCTAGTCCAACTGCCTGGCCATTTCGGGAATGACTAGAAGTTAAAACATGTTGTTAACTACATTGTCCAAATGCCTCTTAGACACTGGCAGGCTTGGGGCATCAATCACATCTCTTGGAACCCTGTTTCAGTGTTTGATCACCCTCTCAGTAAAGATGTCTCGATCCCAGGGAGAAGAACTCAGCACCTCCATCCCCCCTTCCCCTCCTCAGGAAGCTGTTAGAGAGCACCTGGTCACCCCTCAGCCTCCTATACTCCAAACAAGACAAGCTCAGAGCCCACAGCTGCTCCTTACAGGACATGACTTCCAGCCCTCTCACGGGCTTTGTTGCTCTCCTTGGAATGCGTTCAAGGGCCTTCACATCCTTCTTCAGTGGTTGGTCCCAGCCCTGCACTCAGGGCTCCAAGGCTGAGAACAGTGGGATAATCCTCTCTTTTTCCCAGCTGGTCATGCTGTGTTCGGTGCACCCCAGGATGGGGTTTGCCCCCAGGGCTGCTGGCTCCTGGAGAGCTGCTGCCAACGTGCACCCCCAGATCCATCTCTGCAGGGCTAATCTCCAGGCACTCCTCTCCCAATTCATACTTGTGCCCATTGTTGCTGCATTCTCCATGCAGAATATGGCATTTGATCTTATTAAATTTGATCCCATTAATCATTGCTCAGTGCTCCAACCTCCCTATCACCCTCTGCAAGGGGGACCTCCCAGTTTAGGATCATCAGCCAGCTTGCTAGTGGCGCATTCAATTACCCCTTTGGGTTTTCTACTCCCTCTTCTTGCACTGAAGAATGTATCCCTTTATTTTGCCTTAGCCCGTTGTGATCAGTGGAGTAATACTGATTTATATGCAGGAGAGGTATTGTTAACATTAACCATGTAATGGTTCATGAAATATCTGGGACAATTTATGAATCATTTACTAAATGAAAGTAGAGTACAGCTAGATTGACCTGGAACATATCTGTACCCTGCTATTTCAGGTAAATAAGTTTTGGGGTCTAGTTTGCTGGACCTGTGACATCTTGGAGAAAAACCAGTGTCTTAATTTTAGCTTAACAGTGCCTTCTCTTTGGAAGAATCCTAAAGTTCTTTTGCCCTGAGTACAAATGACTTCTCTTTCTTTCTGTACATTTGGCGAGGATTTAAGGCAGGAATTTTCTCCCTCCATTACAATTTTTCCATAGCTACTTTGCACATAATGGTGTTTTGATCTGAGAAAACAAAGACTTAAGAAGAGACTTGAGAGGAACATGACAGTGTGACTATTCACTGCTTTTGTGCTAGGAAACAGTTTCTTGTTCTCCAGATTTTCAAAGCAAACAAGAAAGTCAATCTGTTGACAAAGGTGATATAATAAAATCTTGATCTCTCCCCTGCTTTCCCCAACATAAATGATACTATTTTCTACAGAATAACAATGCATAACTTAATATCAGAAAAAAAGACTCCCAGAACAGGAAATGCATGTTTTACTTGCTTTGTTCAGGCACTTTAATAGACAAAGATGCTCAAAGTCTGAACTGATGAGTTTCTTTGGCAGTGATTATCCCACAACAGCATTTCATTAAGTGATGTGGGGGATTTCCTCTTTACTTCCACTCCAGGCTTACTCACAGATCCCACAGATGCAGATCTCTCAAATGACAGCCTTTTTTTCCCCTTCTCAAACCTCCAAGAATTTAAAGATTCCTTTTGGAATAATAAATTTCCCTTTTATTGTGACTCAGACTTATTCAGTCCAATCCCGCCTGTGCAAACACACATGCAGCTTTAAATTAGCATTTGTGAACAAGCTGGGTTTCTTTGGCTGTTTGCTGAGAATTCGCAGTTCAGCTCCTTGAGAAAAAAAGAAAGAGAGATTCATGTCTATTTATGGCTTGATTTTCAGACATGCTGAGTACCTCCTGTGGACTTTGAGAACTGTTCCTCTGGAAATCAGGTCACTGATGTGATGCTGGAAGGAGAAAGCACAAGGAAAAAGAAGGGCTCTGATTTTCAAACACAAGTATTTATACAGTTTGGGGAAGAAAATAAAATGAATAAATAAACCTGGTATATGACTAAGCTCCATATTTCAGACGGAATTCACAACTGAAAAATTCCTGTGTGCACAAAAGCACTGACAGTCACCTATTTTGTAGCATAACGAGAATATGTCTTGCTTCTCTCCCCAGCCAACTTGCTAGTAAACCACTAAAAGCTTTACAAGTGCAACTCCAGCACTGGCTGGAGAGGTTCTTGTTCTACCTAGCTCAGGTGCCTGTTACTGCCTCTAGACAGAGGTTTCTGTTCTCTCAGCACGGTACAGAGCAGTTGCTCAATGGAAGCAATCACTAAGTTATTCAGTCTGAGAAGACCAGGTAATACCTTTTAAAAAGTATCTCTTTCACTGAAATGCAGTAGGCAGTGCACATGTCACCTGCTCAGCCATGGGATCTGACCAGGGTGGTGTTCTTCACCAGAGGTAATATCTTGTCTTACGTAGTTTTAAAAGGCTTTTTGTAACCGAGATGTTTTTTTCTCTGTGGCACCCAACATTAAAACATAGCAGCACAGAGTAGTTGTTATAAATCCAAATTATTAAAGATTTTTAAAAAGGAAAGTTTTCCAAAACTTATGATAGTTAGTTCATAAAGTAAACCTAAAATTTAGGTCCCAACTGTACTACATATAATCGCATTGCAACAATGCACTGGTCCATTTCTTATTAGGCATTAAAAAACTTGTATAGACATTGCAGTCTTTTATTCCCTCACCATCTGCTAAGGCAGTGTTAGAGGTGAGATTTCCAAAGGTACTTAAGCTCCCAAAGTGAAAATTTCTGATTTTTAAGGACATTGTAGTTTTAGGTAAGTTGTTTTGTCTAACAGACTTCAATTAAAAAATTAATAAACAAACCCAAACCAACCCATATTTTTGGGATATATAGCTTTTTTTAGCTTTTCTATAATTGGAAAATATTAACAAAAGTGTGGTGGTTTTATAAATTTTCAATGCTATTTAATATAGGCATATTCCTGCAAAATAGGCCCAGTGATTTCTGTTCTTCTTTAACTCTCAGATACCCCTCAGTGTCAATGAGAATCAAGTATTCAGACCTCTCCAATGCCTCTAAATACTGCAGTAAATATTTAAATTCTGTGGCTGCTTTTGTAGGTCAAGTTCCCTTAAATGGAACGGGAACAGGAACAATTGCTATCAAGGAAAAATATTGGGGAAAAAAAAAGTGAGTAAATTTGTTGGTTTGGGTCTCCTTGCAGGACAGAACGAGGCTAATAATTTCATTGCCAATAGAATACAATACCTTGTGAACTGTTTTTTACTGATTAAAAGAAAAACCAACACCCTCCCCCAACAAACAAACAAAAAACAAACAAAAGAGCTTTTTTGTCAGTTGTCTGCAAATATGCAATAATTAGGATTTGCAGTAAAAGCCCAAGTGGGTAAAACTGCTTCTGAGTGTCTGACCTGCATCCTAGTCCTGCCAAGTGGGTTTGAAACAAATTCCATGAAATAAGGGATGAGTGGAAGAGTAACCCTTATATTTCTGTCACCTACCTATGGAAGATATAGCATCTTCCATAGCCTTTTTAATCTAGAATAATAAAAACAGTGTAGAGATGTCTTGTGGAAGTTGCTTGCAAAACTCTTTAAACAACATTATGAGAATTAGAAAACCTGTTCCTGACAAAAGAGGAGTGAGATAACTTAAGACAAACATTGCCACACTGAAAAGCAATTTATATTGCCAGATTAAGTAGTCCACCTGAAATGTTCAAAAGCAGAAAATTTTACAGCAGAAATTTCAGTAATTGCAATCTGGGCTGGATATACAACTTTAAAAATACAGTCTCTCTGTGTACATGAAATTTAAAAGGTTGTTATCCAAACCTACTCCATTTCTTTTGTGCAAGAGCATCCACAGTAGGTTTGGACTGGTCCCTGCCCAAAGAGCTCTCTTGCAGTACACCGCTGTGCAGAGATTAGAGGAGGGCAACAGCAACAGGGATTTACTATGCATGATACCTTACAGATGTAGCAGTCCAAACAAGAAGTCAAATAAAAGTAATTGGGGGAAAATGAGTGTGGTTTATGTTTGAAAAGACACCAATATCTTGATCTTTAAGCAATAAATCAGCTCTTTAGCTACTGATACATTTTAAGCCATAAGTTACTTACATCTGTTTATTGGCTAAAATGGTTTCGAGCCAAACTTTGCATTTCTTCTGGCTTCTGTCATTGTTTCTTTCCAGGAAGACTTTTGGCTGACTGGGCGACTGATTGGTAAGAATGAAAATGTAAGATGCATGTAATGACGGGGTTAAGAGGGCTGGGTTTTCCTCCTGATTTTACCCGAGAGTCTTCATGATTTTGGACAACTCAGTGCAGCTTCCAGTGCTTTGTTTCTCTTGAAGATGAAATTCCAGATGTTTTTCTTGAAATATTTCCAGGCATACAACACCTGGCAATACTGAACTTCCAAGCAAATTCCACTTTGTTACCCAGTTTCAGACAAAACTCCAGACAAAGCCAGAAACCTCTCTTGGCCTAGTCCATACTGTATAACTAGAAAACACTCTGATTCCACTTTATTTCTCAATATGAAGCAAACAATAATTCCTAGAAATGTTGTTCTTATATTGTATTACAAGTACAGCCAAATAAAGAACATAGTTCAAACATGAAGACTGAAAGATGTCCTGAGATTATTTAAAACAACATCGTGTCTCAATGTTTGAAAGTCTCTGTCCAGGCCTAGAAAAGGCTGCTAAAATTATTACCTCTTTCCAAAAGGTCTAATACTTTGTCACACTTCTTGAAATCTTTTCTGCTCATGAAATCATTTATTGTTGATGATGTATTTTTATTATTATGCGTTGAAGTCCTCAGGAAAGAACTCATGTCAGGGTCAAAAGGCTGGATGTTATCATACGGAAGGGAGGATTTTCCTTTTTATGGTGTTTATGGCCTACTTGAATCTTTTCTCTTCTTTCTTCAGCAGAAGTGGTGTCCTGCATCTTAATACTAGTGACTTTCATATAATCACTGCTCTGCTTGTACTAATTCTCAAATGTCTTTATATATCTGCTCTTGAAAATTCAGATCTACCAAAACCACTACAAGAAACCAATCAATCCAAACAGGATGTTACACTTGCTTTTTTCAGGTGAGATCTGATTTTGTGCTGTTTCTTTTTCTTGTCCTTGCTCATTGCAGGCAAGTTGGATTAGGTGACCTTTAAAGGTCCTTTCCAATCCAAATTATTCTATGATTCTATAACTCTTGGGGAGCTAAAAATCGTAGTGTATTTTTCCAGGCATAATATCTGTAGTTTGTAGACAAACCTTCAGCAAACAAGTCTGCCTCACCCTGAGTAGTGAAACAAATTGTTAAACACCATAGTTTGAGCAGGTGCTCAAGGTATGAGTAAAGAGTTCCTCCTGGATCATTCACAGGTGGTCCTCCCGAGTTAGCTCAGGAAAACCCCTTCACTTCCCTGGATGGCCTCAGTGCCCAACCAACCTTGCTTCTGCCTGGCTAGAGCACAGTTATTGGTCATGGCAAGTACTGCTCATCATTACCGATGTTTATGCTTTTTCCTCACACATTCTGGTCATTAGGGAAATAGTTAACCTTGTTGCTATTTGCATTGAGATGACCAGACTTCACTTTAATGCTCACTGAAAAGCAGGGAGATAGTTCCAATTTATATTTTTCTCTGAATACTCAGGCAGACTTTTGTACCAATTACAATCTCTTCAGCTAGAGGTTTACTCTAAAAGACCCTGGGACAGAACAGTACTACTGACATAGGAAACCTAAGTAATTTGTGCAGGTTAAACATAGGCAAGAAAATTGTGATTGAAAACAAAATAAAAAAAAACAAAACAAATCCCAAAAATTTTAAATGCACCAAGATCTTAAAATGGGAGTGAGGGAAAGAAAGGAATTCTATGAATCCTAAAATTAGGGANAGAAAATAATCTTTTTTTTTCTCTTTTTTCTTTCTTTTTTTTTTTTGTAGTTATAGATCCAAAAAACAGGGTTTGACTTACTTTTCTGCTAGAAGGTAACAAACAGAACTATTTACACACTCAGTTGGTCTGGTTTTGTCATGTTTCTTACTAATTTTTCCATGCAAACCCTTCCCCCGAGTATCTCCCACGGTTTGAACTACTTATCTACAGGTGGTAAAATATTTGCTGCTTTGAGATACAGAGTGATATTACCCACTCTCTCCACCCACGTCTGTGGGTTCTGAAAGCCAGTCAGCCAACAAGACAGGTTTATTTGTATGTCTCCAGTCCCCTCACCCCTACAGCAGTCTATAAAAAAGGAAGGGTGAACTGACCTTCTTTAAGTGAGCAGTGATGTAATGGTGCTTGTTAATAGAGTCTCTGGGGTATCACGATTGCAGAACTTTCCATTTGAGTTCCTTTTCTGGGTCTTCTCCAAGAAACAAATCCAAATGCAATCACCTCATGTGCTGCAATGGAAACAGCCCCAGAGTATCACTCCAGTATTTCAAATCAGGCAAGCCTAGAAAATTTGCAAAATTATGCTGTGTGTCTTAATAATTTCCTGCCGTACTTTTCTACATCTTTCACTATCTTGCAAGAGTTCCTGATTTTTTTAAGAAAATATCGAGTTGTTGGAGAGGACGAGAGAAAAAAATGCACATAAAATTTTGCAAAATAAAAGGAGAGAAAAGCTAGAAACAACAGATTTTATGAGGTTCCACTACACTGTTCCAGTTTCCTGTTACTGCAAGCAATAAGAACTCATATAATCCCATTCACAAATTGAACGAACTCCACCCTCAATCTCCTTTGATTACTTTACACATATTTTGGAAAACTGTTCAAGAACCTCACTCCTGTGAATAGTGGAAACCTTATTGTTACTAACTTGTCATTGTTAAAGACTGGATTAGTTTTTGTCAGTTTCAAATGATTTTCCACATTTTACTAAAATGGTTCATTATCTTCATGTAATCTGGCTTTTTTTTTTTTTTATTTTTGTCTCTTAAGTGTTCTCATTCATGCTGTTTACTGGCTTCACGCCATGGACAAATTTTGCTATTCTCTTATTATTGTATTTTTGTCATAGTTTCTAATAAAAATACTAACTAAGATGCATTTCAAAACTGTTTCTGGAGGAACTGCCAATTTAAGATAATTTATGGGTTTAGAGTCTTCAACTAGCTCCTTACTGGACTTAGGACTCATTTATTAATTTACATGTTTTCCAGTTTAATTTATGGCTTCCCATGTGACAACTTAAAATGTTGAAACAAATAAATTTAATCTCAAAGTTTCCTAATCTAAAAATGATTCCTTGTTAAAAGAGATGGAGCTATTCTGGCTCAATCCGTGTTTGGTAAATTCAAGTGACATCTCTTGCATGACTTTAAATATTTATTATAAAACACTGCATAGTTAAGATCAAACTAAAATTATTCTCTTACTCATTTGATATTTTCTCAAAAAATTGCTCTCAGGAGAAGAACTTTAAAGAAGAAAAATGGTGCTTGTCAGTGATGTTTAACAGCTAGTAATAGAATGGATAGAGAGCCTCATCCACAGTGTGTGCAAGTCAGCTGGAATTTTTCCACTGACTTAACAATCTGCAGGTCAGTCTTACAGTAGTCTAGAAAATCACCACTTCTTTTAAAATTTTGTTATCAACAAAAACATTGTGGCCCTGCTCCTGAGACAGACAAGGA
>WEIT01009295.1:0-19325 GCA_013389985.1 Dryoscopus gambensis
AAGTCTTCCAGAACAATGAAACACAAAATGATATCAACAGTGCACAACAATGGTATCACTTTTTCAATCTCACTGACAACAGCTAACACCTAAGTAAGATCCTTAGCAGAAACTGTGGAACCTACCTTATCTCTGCTTAATTAGCATAAATTTAAAGGTAAATACTAGAAAAGCAGGAGTCTAAAACAGGGCTGAAGAGACGTTCTTATCTATTTCTCTAGCTGTTTTAGAGACTGAAGACTCAGAATGCCAGTCTCATCATTAGTAAAACAGTAGAAAAACTACGGTTACTAACCTTCCAGAGACGAAAAAAATCTGAATCTTGTTTAAGCTATGAAATTTCTACCCAGTCAGTTGTATTTAAACACACTTAGGTTAGTATGGTCATCATTTAATAAAAGCTATACAATGGAGGGGATGGGGGGAGAAGAGGGGGAGGAAGAAAAACCAACAAAAACCCACCAACTCCAAGATAATTTGAAACAACCTCTTTCTTAATTACAGATAAAAGAACAGTGTCATCTTATCTGTAAATTATTAATCTGTTTTATTTTCAGAAGTGCAATAGTATAAGAATGGCTGCCCATTGTCAAAAAGAAAAAAGCTTACAAAACTGTATGAAATAGTACACTATAAAGGACATCCATGCAGTTTAACTTAGAAAAAGGTTCTGCTAACTACATGAAGAGATCCCACACTTAACATTTAAAAGCATCAATCAGTTGCCATAGTCATCAAAGAAAAGTTAGATAAAAACCACTGAGTTAAATGAATGAAAGCTACATGATATGAAAACAATACATGACATGCATTTTTCATTGAGTTTTTCCAATACTGTCTTTCAGTGGGGGAAAAAAAAGTTAAAAGAGGAGTTGTGGCACACCTGGATTACATGCATGTTTTCCTTATCATTTATTTGCATGTTAAAGAAACCTGAAATCCTTTCGTCCCCTTGAGAGCAGTAAATGAACAAATTTCTCTTCTAACAAATCCTTCTGTTTCCTCTCTGACAATTAGTCATCTTTCCTCTTTTTCCACCCACTACCTCACCCAAGTTTGCACCCAAATCTGCCAAGTATGAAAAACGCCCCAAATCAAACCAACAAGAAAACAACAAAAGACCCCCAAAACACAAACCAAACAAAAAATCAAAACAATCCAAATTTTGAAGATGACCATTTTTTGGTGCTTTTTTTTCCCCTGGGCCTCAAATACCAGCCTTGAAAACTAAGACTACATAATATTACTGGTGGGTAAGACTGTCTTTTTGATTTAGAAACCTGCCACAAGTGTGTCACTCTAAGAAATCAACAAAATCCCGAATTTGAATTGAAACGAACAATTCAGAAAATTCTTACCTGGAAGACTTAACTTGTTCGGTAGTATCCCTTCAGCACGTTCCTCCTTCTCATCACAGGGATCCTCTTCATCAGACAGTACTAAGAAAGCCTCTTTTGGCAGACTTTCATTGCTTTCCTGCTTGGATGGTGAACCCAAACAGTTGTCTATTTTCTCTTCTAAATCTGGAACTGTGTCATCCACTGGAAGCAGAGAACTTTTAGAAAAACAGCTCAGATCATCTTCAGCAGGGGCTAGCTTTTCCAAAATTGGAATAATTTCATCTGTTTCCATACAGTCACTATTTTCCAAGACACTTTCACTTGGCTCCTCTATTGTCTTCAGAACAGTGGTTTCGGAAAGTCCTGCACTGCCTTCTTGTTTTTCCTGGTCAGCTTCCATACTGCTAGAGATGGCTGCTTCTCCAACAGCCTCTTCAACAGTTACTGCTTCAGTCCTCTTTTCCTCATCACATGAACTGGAATTAACAGTTAAATTATTCGTTTCTCCCTTCTCTTCAGAAGAGTCACTAATATCACACACTGATCTATTTTCACCTTCCAATGGGATATCATTCTTTCTTTGGTCCAAATGATCTTTTCTATTATTTTCTTCATGGAAGGTATCTTTATTGCTACCAACCACTCCATTTTCAGCCTCACGATTTACTGCAGTGTCAGTATCTTTAGCTTGCTCAGGAGTAACATTTTCTGAAGACAGCATTAGAGGTTTGGATTCTACGTCACTGACTATGTTTCCTGCCCTACTTTCAGGGCTTTTGGCCTCACTAATTTCATCAGAAGCTGTTCTTCCTTCTTCAGAGTTAACACACAAGTCAACCATGCCATTAATTTCTTTCTTGTCTTCCATACAGTCTGTACTGCTTAAAAGGGAATTTATATCAGAATCTCCATTCTCATGTTTTCCATTTAATAGTTTCACTTCAGTTGTCTTCAACAGCTCCTCTTTAACCTTATAGACAGCTTCAAGTTGTTGCCGATCACTTACTCTCATTGTTTTTCGTGCTTTAAAGACTTTTTTCTGAGGTTCCTCTGTGCTATCCATCTTAGCCCTTAAAAAAAAAAGTTCAGAAAGAACAGTGAAGGTAAAAATTTATCATTGTCATATTACACTGCTACTAAGAAAGACTGTAACGTTTAGCACATTTTAAAGTAAACCAGTTAAAATGTTACTGACAAAAACAAAAAACCACCTGTCAACACTTAAATTTTATTTAACCTCCCAAAAAGTGAGTCCAAGTTTCTCTATATGCTGCACAAACACATTTCTGCAAAGGTCACAGAGATCACACTTATAGTACATATCTTAGACCACTTGTCTCACAGTATTCTATTAAAAATAGGTATTATACCAAGGTAAGAACCAGTAGCCTCTCTTCTCATAGAAAGCTATGTTAGAAATGAACTTACTCTTAGATACAACTAAATGGGGACTCTTCAAGCACCTGTTCTAGACTTTGCCAAAACAAATTTGGAGACTCTGTAAATTCATGTGGCAAAAAGGTCCATCATAACTGTTGCTTTCTCCCAGTAGTGGGGTCTTCCCATTCAAAGGCAAACATAGCTCTGCTGTTTTCTGCTAGTGGACACGTCAAAAATGCATCTTTCAAGTCAAATGCACTGAACCACATGCGATTACGGGGAACCTTGCTTAGTAAAGTATATGGATTAGGGACTACTGGGTGGTGTATTTGAACAAGTTTATTTAATTCCCTCAAACCTTGAACCAGTCTGTATGTCCCATCTGTCTTTTCCGACACGTAAAACAGGGGTATTATAAGGGGTCATGCAGGGTTCTAACAATCCATCCTTTAGAAGTTCTTCAGTTTATATTTTGTAATCCCCTTCTTCCTTCCAAAGAGATAGAATATTGTTTCACACAGACGGGCTAGCTCCCTTCCTTCAATTTTATTTCCAGGGGAGAGATATTCAGCCCCCCTTTATTATCTTTCACCACCCATACCACTGGATTTATTTCCCTCTCATCTTCTACCGTCAATTTAAATAGCTTTACCCCCATTCTCTCCTCCTTTGGAATTACCCCAATCCCTAACCACACTTATAGATCTCTCCCTAACAAGTTGGTGCCAGCCTCTGGTACTATTAGAAAACTAGATGTTATTTCTTTACCATTTCCTAAAACTTTCACTTGTTCTACTATGGGGGTGTGAAATCCCTCCCATTTCACTCCAATTATTCTAGTTTGCTCAGTCCCTTTCACATACCCATAGGGGATTTTAATTAAACTTGATTTCTCAGCTCCTGAATCAACCATAAACACATATTCTTCTTCTTGGGGTCCTAATTTTAAATTTAATGGCTCTTCATGGTATTTGGACCCCAAAAAATAGAGCCCCTGACACCCCTAATCCTGTGCATAAGCTCCTGATTCCATCATTTGGAAGGTGTTAACCTCTCTGTGTAGTTCTGGGCACTCCCTTTTAAAATGTCCCACTTTTCCACATTAGAAATATTTCTTGGGACCTGTCTGCCAGGTGGTCATCCCCCATCCTCTCCCCTGGGGTTTCCTAATGTTAGGCTGAAGGCTTTGCTTGGCCACTCCTCTGCCTCTTCCAGCCTCATTCCCAGTTCATCGTTTTAGTACTTGGTCTACAGTAGCCACCATTAACTTGATCTTATTTTTCGGTTTTTCATCATCCCTTCTAACATAAACTTTCTGAGCTTCCCTCAACAATTCATTTGATTCTTTATCACTCTAATCCTCTATTTTTTCCAATTTCTTCTTTATGTCTGGCCATGCTTTGGTAAGAAAACTTACTTTTAATAGTTCTCTGCCTACAGCACTTTCAAGATCTATTCCAAAATACTGCTGCGTAGTCTTTCTGAGCCTTTGTAACCAGGCAGTGGGAGGCTCATCTTGCTGCTGTTTACTTTCAAATGCCTTTTCCAAATTCTGTCCTTTTGGTGCTGCCTCTTTAATTCCCCATACGACAAATCTTCTATAATTGGACATACTATTCCTTCCCTCGATTGTATTCTGATCCCAATTAGATCTTACTACAGAAATTTCTGTTCACCAGGTATTCCCCCTTGAACATTTGATGGATTTTCTCTTTCCCATATTCTTATTCCTGCAATTTTTATCATTTGTCTTTCTTCTGGGGTAAACACGGCTCCTAAAATAGACTGCATTTCCTCCCAGGTGTAAATAGTTGAGCTTAAGAACTGATCAAGTTGTTCTCCTAGCCCCAAGGGGTTCTCTAATATAGTACTCATTTCCCTTTTAAATTCTCTTCAATACTGTTTAGAGGTACATTAACAAACTCTACCCCTTCTTTTATTCCATGCATAGGTACCGCTCTCAGGGGAGAGAGGTAACACGGACATGTTTGTGTTAGCATCAGAGGTGGTACTTGAAAGGGGGAAGGGAAAATTTTTGACATCTCTCTTTAATTGTGCTACCTCTGTAGTTCTTGTCCTCTGTGACAGCTGGTCTGTCCTATTTTGAGATTCTATAGCTTCAGTAAAACCAGTCCCACTACATGGGCCCGCCATTTTGTGGGGACCAGCTCCACTACACAGATCTGCTATTTTAGGGGGACCAGCCCTACCACGTGGATCTGCCATTTTATGGGGATCGGCCCTGCCCTTATTGTCCCTTTGCTGCTCTGCTGCTTCTTCCTCTAAATTTAGACCATTCAGTCCCGTCAGGAACACCGGGATGGGGCAGGTGGTCTAAGGGGTCCCATTTTTCCCTCTTTCTCTCCCCTTTAAGCTCACTTAAGCTCTTGGTCACAAATATGGACAAATATTTTCTCCAGCAAGCAGCATAATGCCTCTCTTCTATCCTGTGAGGTTCTTTTCTTACATAAAAATTTAGTGCCTGACATACCCATTCATCCAACGACCCGTATCTCAGCCAGTACAATAGGTCTCGCCCAGTAGGTTCCTTCGTCCATTCGTACATACAATATTGGATCATTTTTCCCTGATTCTTTCCCTGGGTACAAGCCAGCTCCTCTTGTTCCCAGGTCCTGACCATCCTCCCTAAGGGACTGTCTGGAGCTATGCTTTGTGTGGAGCCCTTACATCCCTCTCCACTCCTCCTCACCTTCCTGCTGCAGCTGTTGCCCATTTCCTAGTACTCCCCTAAAGACTTCTTCTCTCAAAACCACTCGCTTTGTCCCTTCAGTGGCTGCACCCATCGCGGGACAACGGGACTCCACACTCGCTTCGCAGGCAATTCTGCTTCTCAAGCACACTCACTCAGTCCTGCTTCTCCCAGCTGCTCAGGTAATATTTGAAAGCGTCCTAGGTTATAATGTAACATGTGCGCAAAAGTATGTATTCTATCACCATCTTCATAAGCTATTAAAACCAGTGGGACAGTGTTCCCCCATCTCCTTCATGACTCATCCCTGGTAAACTCATGGGGATATCTTCTGTTAATAGACCAGCTGTTGACAGCAGGTAGATACACTATATATATATATTAATAAAGAACTGTTATTCCTATTCCCCACATCTTTGCCTGAAAGCCCCTTAATTTCAAAATTATAATAATTCGGAGGGAAGGGGGTTGCATCTTCCATTCCAAGGGAGGCTTCCACCTTCCTCAGCAGACACCTGTCTTTCAAACCAAGACAGACAGCCAGTTTCCTACCTGGGTCCTGTGCACAGGTGTTAGCAGGCGATGCACGTGAACTCTGCTCTTTCTCTGACTTCGTTCTCTCTCTCTCCACCTTTCCTCTCCTCTCCTCTCTCTTTTGCTTTTAAAGTCCCCTGTCCAAGTCTCACCTGCAGCCCTTATGGGGCACGACAGCGGGTTGGGGCTGCTGAAATCAGCAGGGCACGCCTTCCCCTCCTCCCCTTGTCCTACTTCGCAGGATCAGAGGCCAAGGATCCCGGACGAGTACCTGAATTGTTAGAATTTAACTAACTTTTAGATACAACTAAACGAGGACAAAATCGTCTAAGCAAAAGAAAACTGTTTATTAGTAGGGATTCAGCTGAGCCAGGTGTGTGTCTGTCTCCCCTCAGAGCTGAACACACACGCCCTCCAACAAAATGGCTACATTTTACATCCTTTCCCAGCCAGGGCGGTCCCTGTCCCCTTTCCCATTGGCTGGGTACTCAGAAATTTGTATTCTCTCCCAACTGCCTTCTTTTCTGTCCCCTCCCCTCTCATCCTACTTCCTTTTTAGTCAGCACTTCAACCCCACCCCTCTCCCAGCTCGCAGCAACACCCAATGAACCAACCAGAACAAATCCCAATCACAAACACCACCACAGAGAACCAAGAACTTTCATTCTTTAACTTAATAACCTTTTGGCTTCAGCAAAGTATCACCTCATCTCTCACAGGTAAAAATAAATGTAAGTTGATGGATTAAGAATATTTCCATTTTTCTAAAAATATTTAATTTCATGAGTTTCAAATAGAATTAAGAACTGGGGTAAATGACAAGATTTTTATATCAACTCACTTTTAAGAAAACTTCATTATATACAAAGAATTTCTCAATGTATCATTAGGATACTTTTTTCTGCATAAATAAAGTAGACTTTCATCCTCCATATCTGTACAACGGTTAAACGAACTTGGATTTTTAGATGACTGTCATTCAGTTTGCAGTAACATTTTACTATGACTACTTGTGGCCATAAAAACTGCAGGTATTGCAGCACCTTATAGAAAAACTTCCTCTTTCAAGGAAAACTGGTGGGTTTGCCCTCAACACAGTTCTATTCATTCCATCCACCCACTTGAGTATTAAGAAAAGAAAAAACGTTTATAAAAAATGTAAGACAAACGTTAGAAAATCTATTTTATCAAATCAATACGTGGAGTTAAATCCAGCATTTCCTAGAAAGCTATAATGATTTTGTTGAAATACAACAAAATCTGATTTCAGGCGTTTCCATTAAACAAAACAAGTCCATAGCGATTTTTAAAATATATTTTCCCCAGTGGTCTTGCAAGTGGTCTTGCTTAATGGCCTAGTTTTAAAGGATTATATAAGAAGCAGAGTTCAGAAGCAGAAAGCAGCTAAGCATGTTCTTATATCCTAAATATAACTCAACAACTAAGATCTTGAATCTGCTGGAGCTAACCAATTTAGGTCTTCTGAAGATACAAACCATCATAACTTACTCCTCCCTCAAGCATACAGCTTTTATTAAGTTTCTCAAAAACATGCAGAAAATTATATTAACAGTAATTAAAAGAGAAAATAATCAGGCAGATGCCTCTATATAACTTTTTTCCTCACAAGCACCAGACAGGCAAAAGTTTATAACACTGACACAGCAGAACTATTAGACAAAGGATGCACTTTAAATACTTAGTATGATTCATTTTGCATCAACCCCCAATCCATTTTCATTTACAGAGGTAGGAAATTCATTAATAAACCACATTTTGTCTTTTCAGGTGGGATATAAATTATTTTACATTCTTTTGGTAAAAGAAAGCAGGACTGTGGCCAACACTTAGCTCAGATCAATGACAGTTTCGTGTAACCACAAGTTCAAGAGCATTTGGACAACCCTTTTGGGCAGGTAGAATGATTCTCGGGGTTGTCCTGTGCCAGGCAAGCAGCTGGACTCCATCCTTGTGGATCCCTTACAACTCCGGATATTCAACGATTCTGCAATTTTATGAACCAAGCCACAAAATTCAGAACACAGGTGCCACAGCCTCTAAATAACAATTTGGCTCCACTCCATTTTGTAGCCAATCTCACCTACAAGTTTTATTTAGGCAGGCCTAAGATTGCCCTTTAGCCTTCTCTTCAGCAGACTGAAGCTCTCAGGCTCCCTCAGCATCTCAACACAGGTCATGTGCTCTAGGCCTCTATCAGTTTGGTCTGCTGGATCTTTCCTAGTTTATTTGGAACAATTTTTTTGTGAAGGAAATTATTTAACCTTTATCCATAACTACAATATTCTACATTTTAAGGTAACAATATATTTTAAGGTGTAATATGAATTCAACTATAAACCCCCCAATCATGATGTACCATACATGACAAGTATAAGTCTTCTTTTACACTTAGTTAACATGACCTGACAAGAACAGGGACAAAGCACAAAGCAATTTTTTGCATTTCCTTTTAACTTAACATTGAGCTTCCCTTACACTTTTTTTCAGTTCTTTTCCACAACACAATCTAGAATCCTCAGATTTGAGTTACTGATAGTACTTAACACGTTGACTCACACCTCAGGAACAGATGCACAAATCTTAACAGAAAGTTGTATCAGGTCTATTTATGGACTCTCAATAATACCATTATGACAATTTTTTTGCCATTGTGAACTAGGTATTCTGAACTAGATTGCCTACTACTGCATTGCCGCTAGTGGAAGCAAAAGATAGCACCTACAGAAACACTGATCTGAAACATCACTTTACTTGATTTGAAAAAAGGTTCTCATCACATAACCATTCTCAGTCAGATGAATTACCAACTCCAGGTGAGCTGTTAATGCCTTTCCAGAACTGTCTACATGCTACACACAGTTTCTTCATATTCCTTCACAAGAGAATACCATTTAATGTAACAATTTTAGACCTGAAGGTACAAGAAGCACGTAAAAACCTCTACTGTTTCAGAAGGACGAGTGCAGTTTTTGAAAGCACATCCCTTCCTTCTTCCCAAGAACTTAGAATGAAAGGCACACTTTTACACATCATTATAAAAGCACATATCAGACTGTCACGTAATAGAATGCTGATCATCATAGTCACGTTCCATGCATATAAACCCCTATAACCAACACACATGCTGTTACAGATTTTTATCTTGTAGAGTCAATTTAGAAAAAAAAAATCAGGCTTGGCTAACCTTGAACAATTCCTAGAACTCCTAAGAGGTGACCCACTAGTGAGAGTCCTCTGATAGCACAGTACAAGAATAGGGCCTCTGCATCATAATTACAATAGGCAAGTAGTTTGATCTCCCAGACTAGAGTGTTTTCTTTTACAGGCATTACCCAGAATTTACAAAATATATTACAAAATTCACAATCTTACTTTTCCTATGACCAGAAAATACACCAACAGATTAATGTACCATTTACAGATGTCTTAAAAGCAAATTTTGTAAGTGCATCACTTGAATAACCATATAACTTAAAATAAATTAATATTTTCTCTTAGTCATCTAAGCCGTTTTTAATTAATATTTTTAACAATAAAGTAAATACAAAGAAGATAAAGGACACTGCTTTTCACATTTGCCAAGAAAAGCAGTCCTAAAAAATTCAAACATCAAAATCCCTTTATACTGATGCATTCTTACATTTTTATTAAAAAAAAAAATTGGATGAACAAGCTTGAATTGCTAATATATTTTAAAATAATGTTTCGTTTTTATCTTAGGATGTTATCCAAAATCTAGGTAAAAACAAAGCACTGACACAGTTCTAGAGAGAACCTGTAGGAAATACAGGCTTCTCAAAATTCCATTGTTAAATGGTTATATGAGTAACCCATGCATATTTTCCCACTCAATTCCACAATCTTTTGCAACCAAAGAGTATTTGATTAAAGCTACCAAAAAATATTCAATAAAAACTACTGTGACAAAATTATAAGCATAGATGAGATGAACGAGTGTTTCAGGTTCATCTTTTATCTTGTACCAGGGCAGACCAGTCTTAAAGCATTTCCAGCCACACCCACAAGGGAGCAGAGTGCAGCCAAAGAACAGATCTCATGCGAGAGCTGAGTGAAAGAGAAACAAATCAATTGGTAACCAGTCCAGACAGGCTTGTTCACACCACTGTAAGCCAGTCAGCCACCATCTAATAAATACTGGCTTCCAGTTTTTCAAAGAGGCAAGGTACAGCCCTTCGGAGAACAACAGGGCAAGTTATATGAATTCAGTCTGGCACAAATAAAATATTATCAAGCTACTAGTATTCTAAATGAATGTATTTTGGTAGTCTCTCGTTACACTTAACATGAAGTTTAGCTACGTTTGTCAAGCACTTCCCTTATCTGATGTGTGGGTGTCTTTTTTTACTCATCATGTGACCAAGTCACAAGGAGGAAACCAATGGCCCGGGCACCAAGCCAACAGAAGAGCACCTTTTCTTTCAAAGAAAGGCTGTTGTGTGCATCAGCACAAAATAACTCCCGTATGTACAGCTACCCGTGGAAAGGTTAAATGCTATCAGTAAGGGGGTAGGCTTTGGGCTGATCTTTTTGTTTTGGTTTTATAAAGTCAATAATTTTGACAGATCAACATACACATTGTGTTCATTTGTTTTGATACAAAAACTCCCTTTTTCATTTTAAGCTTGAAAGCCAAACGTATTTAGTCATGTGAGACATGAATACATCATTAGACACCTCCCCCCAAAATTTAAAATTTAAAAAAAAACAAAATGTGTGCTAAATGGCACAAAATGTGCCAGTGCAGCTAGGAATATGGGAAAGTCTCTTTTCTGAGCCAATTAAAAAGTTTTCTGTCTACTTCCTTGTTTTTTTATGATTCTTACCCTGTAAAGGGAACGCAGCTCTAAAGCAAGAAATTTTTGTATTAGCTGGCATAGATCAGCCTATGATCATGTGCTCAGGTAAGCAGCCCATGAGCTGCTCGAAATGATAAGCCAATCAGCAAGGAGCTGCCCGAATCCCGCCTAGTGACAGGGAGCAGACAAAGGGAAGGTCATGGGAAAAAGGGGGGGGAGGAGGGAAAAGCTGCAATATAAACAATAGTGCACAATGGGGTTTGCATAACATCATGGGTCTAGAACAGTACCAGCAAAGGGCTCCTGGAGGGCACACAGCACTAGCCAAAAGTGCCACAACCATAAAACATTTCCCAAACCACAAGAACTACATGGAGAAACTGAAGTTCACTGATCATGAATATCAGTACTCAAATGTGCAAGCCTACTTAAAATGAAGCAAAGGCAAATCAAAGAAAGTAAAGCAGCAAATGGTCATGAGTAATGTGTTCTAGATGGAGAATTCCAGAGAATGAAAGTGGTGAATAAAACCTACCTTTTCAGTAGTGGTTCATAAAAAGCAGTTTTCAGTTGAAATCCTCCATAGCAATTTTGATATAAGTTGGCAGAAATTTAAAAACTATTTTCAAAGAGGAAACAAAATACTGTTTGTGACCTATTCTTATAGAAGACGTGCTGAAACGATATGCCAATAATTTGGTTTTCTACCACTAATACAGTCTTCTGAGCTGGCTGAATGGAAAACACACCACCAGCCTAGTGAGCTCCACATACAACCATCCCTTTATTTTTAAATGTAATAAACAAAATAGAGGTCACATGATTATCATATGTGCAAATAACATTTCTTCTAGCACATCACTGACGATTTGAAGGTTTTTTTCCCTTCCCTAAAGTTAAGTTAGTGTTAGCTGAGAGTAGGGAGAAAAATTAACCATTTTCCAAGGCAAAAATTACGTCACCATCCTGCCCTATTTCACCTAGTGCACACACAGCGGAACAAGGTGAACTGTAATTAAAAACCTCTTTAGCTTATTTGTCCCCGCCACATGCCGAACTGCGGTTCGCGGTCTGGGGGAGCGAGCGGCACGTTCCCCTGCGGCAGAGCCCTGCAGTGTCGGGAGCGCTCCCCAGGGGGCGCCCGCGGGACCCTGCCGGCCGCAGCCCGCGTCGCGGCGGGAGGGAGTCTCAGACTCGCCTCCCATTGGCTGAACGGAGCGGCCGCGCGGCAGCCAATCAGACGGCAGTTCCTTAAATTCTGCCCAGCAACAAGCCCCACGCGGCAGAGGTCGGGCGCGGGCGCAGGCACGAGCGCGGGGGCGAGCGTTAAACTAGCAAGATTTTCGAAACGGCGCAATAGAAAGCCAAGGGCTTTCCGTCTGAGACCTGGACCTGCACAGCGCTGACCCACGAGTGTTTTAAGAAACGCGTGTTTAATGCGCAGGAGCATTTTTAGGCGATCACTGAATTCCTGCGATGTTGAATGCTGAATCAGAAAAAACGCTGAGATCCTAGCTGAGTTCAAGTATGACAGCTGGAAAACTCCTTTCTTCATATTCTATGCAATGCGTCTGCTTTTTTAGTATTCCAGCAGAAAACTGATGTTTTGTTATGACTGCAGTATGACTTCTGCCTTGAAAGCAGAGAGCAGAGGCCATTCCCCCCCACCCTTGCCAACTGCCTTCTGAAATGCATGCATACATCTATGCCTAAGAAAAACACCCACCTATACGGTTAAAGCCTTCTTAAACCAGAGTAAAATCACTGTGTAGTTTCAAAGAGATTGGTCTTGTTTATTGTATATGTGATGGACAGTGTCATGTACAAACTTGAACTGTGCTCTCGTCACATTGGCGCCACAGTAAGTTTGGCAGTTATCGTGTGTCGTCTTCTACCTCAAAAGGGTAATACCTGCTCTGACATTGGCTCATGAACCTGTTTTTCATACCAAATTTTCAAGGTCTTTTCCCATGAGGCTATGATGCCTTGTGGGAAAAACTGATTCCTCATGGGACAAAAATGACTGACAAGTCTATTTATATAGCTGAGATATTTCATCTGCTGGTGGCTTTGCAAAATTGTCCTTACATGTTCATCACTTTATGCCTAGGGACATGGAAGAGTGTAAAACAAGTGGAGAGTCTTTCCTAGAAGACTTTTACAAGTAACTTAAGTCCCTTAGAAACACCCACTATTTAGCACATGTAGCTTAAGTTGATGCTCCAAGAAGAGTTTTATCTTTTTCTGTATACTGAATTTTAACAGATACTTAGATTATTAAACTAGTAAAACTGGATGACTGGAACTCAGCCAGAGCAACAAGGCTGTGATAATGTGTTTTCTTACTTCCCACAAGTGTTAGAGATTTCAGCTTTTATCAACAACTCAAAACATTAGCTTTCAATTCAGCTGTGAGATCCCCAAACACTAAACAAGTCCTGCTGTTTTAAACAGTGGTAACAGCAAAATGCAGCTTTCTTGCAGGAAGATTTTTTAGCACAAGCTAAAACACTGTGGGTTTTTTAATTAAAAAAAAAAAAAAAGGATTTACTGAGTATGAGGTTTAACTTGTGCATTTTAAGAGACATTTGATTAATATTATTATACACAGTGTCAATGTTATATTACAGTTCCACCTCTGGCATAGGATAAACAGCTTGAATTTCCTTATCGTTATCCTTGAATATGAGTAGGACCTAACAATTCCATAAATGTGGTCACTAACTACCAAAACACATGTACAGCTAAAAACTTACCCAACTTCTGATATTCCAAACTTAAAACCTTAACAACCTGAATTAAGTTTTCATGCACATGCAGATCAAAAAATATGAGACACTCCGTGGAAAAAGAAAAATCTTAAAAAAAAGTCAGGGTACTCTGATCATGCTTAGGCTTTTCTACGCATTATAAAATATACTAATTTTTTTCCTTTTACAAGGAAAATTAATAATTATTTATTAACTTTAATGTATAATTTTAAGTAATTCAACAGGCTGCAACTTTGAGAAAGTATCTCTAACGTATGCACATTTGCACCCTTTTTCTTTTGTTAGATAAAATGCAGAATAACACTACTGTAATGAAAAAAAAAAACATATTTACCCTGAACAGTCTATTGTCTAGACTAGTTCCCATATCACATATGCAGCTAGCTGTAGTGATGAAACCTCGGCTTTCCATCTGGCAGCTCAGTGACATAAGAATTCAGAGGTGAGCTGCCTGATGCTGACGGGGCTCCCAGAGCTGCTTCTCAAATGCCAGAAGCAGCAGAAGCAAAAAGAAAATTTGCAGCAAAAGAGGCGATGCTGCATTGAAATGTTACTGTTTGCCACACATAGAAGTACCTTCTATGAAGTTTTTTTGCAAAGACTGCGTTTTCTCAGTAACAAAAAAGCAAGTTTAAAATGGAATTAAACCAGCAGTTGGTAAGGCGGCTGTTGGAATGGTTATCAGTATTTCTCCTGGGGAAGACACCGTTTTTCGGCAGGGGCAACGCACCTGCTGCCTCGCCTGCACCAGCCCTGCCGCGCACAGGCGCAGCACAGAGGGATGGAAGGGGCATGTCGCCAGGGCGCGAGGAAACCAGCTCTTCCATAAATACTCATCCAGCTGAAGCCTGAGATACGCGGGACAGGGAGGCTACTTCCCATTTTCCCACATGAAAGGATGAGTTTTCTTTCAGTGAGTGTCTGAGGCAGGCCAAGGCAGCGCCTCGGCAGCCATCTTGTCCTCTCGTCAGCTCCCTACCCGACGGCGGGACTGCCGGAGATCTGCATACCCGCTCGGGATTGGCTGCCGCAGAGCTGCTTTGCGCAAACCAAATCTGCCTGGCAACAGGCTAAAAATAACCAGCGCCGCTGCTGGGAGAGGCACCGCGGCGGGGCGGGAGCGCGGCTCGGCCAACGCGGGGGGCCAAGGCACGCGCAGCCATCCTACTGCGGCATTACGTGCGGGCACGGCGCACTAAACTCCCTCAGGGTTTCGGTGGGGCTTTTTAAATGACAAAAATAAATTCTGGTGTAATTCTCTTTTCAAATCAAAACATAAACTATTGTATCTGCACACTATCTTCTTTTCCATTTTCATTTCTAAGCAAGCTGGAACAGAAACCATTTTTCTTACTCTAATACCCCATGTCCGTTTGGTGAGATGGCAACGGAATAATCCACAACACCCTCAACAAATGTCACCTAATCGTTACTAGATGTGGGCTCTCACACGAAGTTCTTCTTGGCTCCTTAGTTATCACTTCTTAATCACATCTCACCAGAAACACACCTGTACAATTCCTCCACTCGAAATTAAAGACAGTGTGCGATTTGGAAGGGCAAGCAGGATGAACCAAGAAAAGAAACTCTGTAAATAGAGAAGGCATCTTGAGAATGAAATTTAAATACAAAGTGAAGTCAGTGAAGTGCAAAATTTTAAAAATACTATGTATATATATGTTCTATGATAGCAACTCCAGCAATAATCTACGTGCACATCATTTTACGACTTCGTCCTACAAAACGAATCATCTACAGAAGTTTCATTTTCAGCAGTACTGAACTGACAGCATAATCTCTTCTGACTGCAGCAGAAGCAAGTGAAGACGTTTCCACATCTTTCTGTTCAACACATCTGCCCAACACATCTGCCCTCAGGTTTCTGTTTCATGGAACTGGTTAAAGGCAGGTGAAAGCTAACATTTTAAGATGAATGAAGCACCCAGTGCATGCAGGACATGTACAGCTGTCTTAACTGAGCTCTTTGGCAGCCTGAAAAATGCTGTCTGATACGTAAGGTATACATAAGCGCTGCTGGAATGTAAAAAGGTATTTTCTATAAGACTGTCACAATTAAACAAGGAGAGAAGGAAAAAAAGTGACGAAAGCAGGTGGTTAGGCACAGTGACCACTGAAGACAGTTGACATCTTTTGAATGACTCAACAGAACAGAATCACAAAAATTAACCAGAAATCCCAGTAAGAAGTAAGTGAACTAAGACAAAAATTTCCGTATAAAAAAAGCTTCAAAATAAAATTAGGGGGAAAACCCCACCATCACGACCACCAAACAAACCAAAACACACCAAGTTTCTTGTGAAAGCTACAGTTTACCCAAACTTTATTACCTGTACCTAGCGTTAGGACTATTTGTCACAAGTATTCTTTAAGGAAAGGTAACTTACTCCACAGATGTTAATTAGCTAGTCCTAATGAATTTTACTAGAAATTGTGTCCCCCACCACAAGACATTTTCTCATTTATCAGAGGCTGAATGTTTTCCAAAGGAAACTGATGTGGAATAACAGGAACTAGACAATGCCAACCTAATATTCTATTCATTACTAGATAGAGAAGAAGGGGGGGAAAAAAAGGGCACATTTTCAGTACTGGTAACATACTGTATTAATATACTAAGGATCCTAGATAATGCTAGTAATTCGTGTTTTTACAATGATAAACAGTCACTTTCTAATAAAGTTCTATGGCAGTCAATTTCTTACTGTACAAAGCATGCAACCAGAGTAAGACTTATTTACTCTAGTAAAAGTGTGTAATGGCAGATTAAATTCTCTTGGGTCAGTGGGTGGACAATTATTTTTCTGTATTTGCTTTTAGGCAAAGATTTGTCACATCTCACACTTGTAAAGACGTGTAACAAAAATTACGCAAAGTGTCACCCAAATTGTCCTTTAAACCTTTCATAATCAAATACGTAAACCATTGCATGGATGATTCTTCAACTTCAGCATGTCTAGAACAAGCTCTGCAGACACAGATTGCCAGATTTCTTTCCTAAGCTGCCCAAGGAACAGGAAACAGAAAGGAAACAACCTACAATGATTTCTTTATATGGTTCCAATCATAGAAATAAATTATAAGAAAAATAGAACTAGCTTTTAAAGGGCTTTGACGACAAAACGTAGCCTGAAAGGACACCAATTCTTACTGTATTTGTCCTTTCTAGAACCTTTGACACACCCACCTACTCACCATACTTGCTGCATAGCCAGCAGACTTACAATCTCACTGTATGCCATTTACCTGACTTGTCAGGAGACCAAATGCAATATCCTAGATTTAATTGTTACCATATAAGAGACACTCTGTTCTCATTATTATCTTCTTGCCACACTTAAATTCAATACCAGTAGGAATAAATTTTGAAATGATGTCACACTAGTTTTAAGTGGCACAGTTGTATTGATCTTCAGCAGCAGCCCCTTAAGCAACCAAGCAGAATACGTTAATTTCTGAGGTGCTGACTTACACCTAATGCTAATAATTCTTGTCAATTTACATACCCTGGAAAACAAAGATATTTGAACAAAAACAAAGGAGGATGAGAGTCACGTCCGGAAAGTAATCACTCAGTTGA
This sequence comes from Dryoscopus gambensis, assembly GCA_013389985.1. Lineage (NCBI taxonomy): Eukaryota > Metazoa > Chordata > Aves > Passeriformes > Malaconotidae > Dryoscopus > Dryoscopus gambensis. The sequence continues at coordinate 17,172 of WEIT01009295.1, forward strand.
TGGGAAAATCCCTTTTTTACCAGGGTGTGGCGAAGTTCAGCTGAAATCAGTTGGTAGGTAAAGAATCAGGAAAACGAAGAACTTCTGTGTCAATGTAAGACAGACGTGCTTTTTTTCCCCCAGCAAGACAATGATTCACTGAAACTACCTCCCCAAAGGATGTGGCAAAGTCCCCATCACTAGAGGTTTTCAAGATGCAATTGGACAGGATGCCAGATAACTTCATCTAGGCTCTCTTTCCCAAGAAAGGCTAGACCACATGATCTTTCAAGATCCTTTCCAACTGAAGATATTCTATAAACTTAGCTGTACAACTGGTTTAATTACCAGAAGATCAGTACTAGCAGTCAGATATTAAAACCTCTCTGAAATGGGACTTTTAAAGGTGGTCAGATGACTACTCCATCAGTCTTCTGAAGAACTGTTACATCTTCAGCAAGAGCAGTAATTGCACAGGTAAGGTACTGTTCAAGATAAGCAATCTTCTACTAATAAGCTAAGTCATTAAAAAACAACAAAAAAAACCACCCCTCCCCTTTGAATATATTATATACATAGAGATATTTTATATACTTAATGTATTCTCTATTTATATAGATACATATGGTTGGGGAAAACTTGATCAGCTGGCTTACAATAAGAAAAGTCTAAAGTGATAATTAGCTTGTGAACTTGAGGATCTAGTTTTATTTGCATAGAGTTTTAAATGTAATTTTTCTATATGGAAGCAAAAAAAAAATATGGAAACAATAGATCATCAGGCTGAAATAAGCATAAGTGAACTTAACTTTAAGGCAATTTTCTCCCAGAAAAACAAATTCATCTTGTTTGCTATCTCTGGTCAGATAGGCAAAAAAATTCATACAACTGAAGTAAGACTGTTTCTGAAACTTAATTTCCAATTCATATAAGATGTAAACTTCTATCACACCTGAGATACGAATTCCAAGCACCTCATTTCCCCTTCTTTGGTCAACCAATAGAATTAATGCTTCATTTTGCATCTTTTTCTTTAACTCAGTTTTTTGACTGTTTGCTCTTCTGACACGGCAATATAAACTATTCAGTAAATACTGCTGCTAAAAATATAGAGAAATATCAATAAAGACATTGCAAAGAGTATCAAGTGTCACAGGCTCTTACAAAGTTATATTCAATTTTTATTTATGAATATCTGTAATAACAATGTAGACAAACAGGATGTCAAATAAAAACTGCTATGAATGTCTTTGTTTTAAGGGCAAAGTACACTGCAAGGCCCAAGAATCCCATTCTAGAAGGGGAAGGTTATTTTCAGAAGTCCAAACTAGGGGACACTGAGCAACAGACAGTCTTTAAGTGCCTATCAAAAACATAACACTTTTGTGGGTGGGTTTTTTAATTCTAAGAATTCAAGTGAGAAAAATCAGGATAAACTTGAAGTGCAATGCAGTACAACACATTTTTTGTATAAGCTCCTCATACCTACAAAACTTGATTAAAATGAGCACTCTTTAAAATTCCCACAAATTTCAACTGTGTTTTCATACATAGGTTTTAACAGGCCCAACCCATCTTCCACCTGCAAAATTTCATTTCGAAGAATGTTCGAAACAGTTCACAACAACTAAGAAGTTAGATTTCAAAATATGGTGCAAGAAGGAAAAATACTGAAAGCAATTTATGTTATTCAGATATAATGAAACACGTTTTTCTCCCTGTTCTGCAACTGCAGCCCATGCATAACTAATCCAGTATAATCCCACATCAAATTGTGAAGACAAGTCGAGGGACAGGAAAACTGGAGTTTATTGCTATTCTTATATAAAATATAAGACAAAAATAACTATTTGGTAGAAAGTCTTGTTTATCACTAGAAAAACATCAATTTGCAAAATAAGTTTTATTGCCAGGTTTTTGTTTCCCATGCCTGACAAGGATAGTTTAAAAGTTCGCCAAAATGCAAAACAAACAGGTATAAAATTTCATGAAAAAAAGTAATTTCTTTAGAAATCCTGTTTCAGACAGACTCACTTTACAGCAGCAGTGCTGCTGTAAACATTCAGTGTATTCATCTGTGGCTACCAGAGACTACCACAGTTGCTAAGCAACATCTTAGTTTCATCTCAATTTTGATATTTGCCATTTTGGCATATTCATTGGAACCTTACTTAT
>WEIT01009295.1:22734-35397 GCA_013389985.1 Dryoscopus gambensis
AAAAAACCCCACAACAACAACAAAAGAAGAAAAAACAACACCACAGCAAACCCACAAAGCAGATTTAAGTACAAAAGGAACGCATCGCATAAGATGCAACTTTAGGGCAGGTCTGACCACTAATTAAGGAAAAAAACCCACAACTAAAGAGAAATGACTGTAAATAAGAACAAGATATGGTCACAGACTGCCCCCCATTAAGATAATTAAATATTACCATGTATTTTACTTTTCTCAGCCAAAAAGGTTTTCATTCAACAGTTAAAAGTTTTGCTGAATGGAGATTAAGCTTTGCCCACTGTTCTTTCAGAAGGGAGGAGATGGAGGGAAACAATTTAAGTGTCCAAAATCATTGGAGCATGTCTGGTGAAAAATAAACTAATAGAATTAAGGAAGACACCATAAAACATGACAACAAAAAGAGTAATTTCTAAGCTCATCAGACCACTAAATGTCCTTAGCCATCCATTTGCTGAAACCAAAAAGGCAATTGGCTTGTTGGCTAACTTAGATTCATCTGGCTATGAGCCACAAGATGAGCCAGTCCAGAAATTATTCTTGGGGAAGAGAGCTAGGCAACTTTTCTGGGGTATCACCACCAAGTCAAACTAGCAATAAAGGTTGTACCAGACCCTGCTAGGTAACTGTATGCAATATCAGAAATTTAGATTACATGGAAGATTTCATGAGCGCATTATCCCATGTCACCCAGCTGCACAGTTGCCACAGCGGGCAAGTCATACATCAGTTGTTCCAAATCCATGTGTCCTCTGAAATTTCATAGGTTGGCCATTCTTTTAAGCCTGTCTTCAAATCAAAGTGAGCTGTCTTTCTGGAAGGAGACAAAAAAAATTTCTCCTCTTCCTTTACTCACTCACAGCAAAATTATTTTAAAAAACCCTAAAACCCCCAATAACCTAGCTGGCTAGGTATAAAGAAGAAAGAGACAGACTGTTTTCAGAGATGTAAGCACACTGACAAGAGGAAACAGATACAGCTTGCAGCAACAGAAATGCCACACAGATAGAGAGAACAGTTCTTCACTACAAGGGTGGGCAAACACTGAAACAGCCTGTCCACAGTGGTTGTGGAAGGCTCCCGCAGGGAACCAGTCACAGCACTGAGAGTTCAATATGCATTTGGATACCTGAGTCAGACATTTGGTGTGATTCTTGGGTCCTGTGCAGGGTGAGGAGTTGGACTTGATGATCTTTGTGGGTCCCTTCTACTCAGAAAATTCTGTGACTAACCCTTGACAAACCCTGGAGCAACCTGGTCTAATTTTGAAGTTAACCTCCTTTGAAGAAGGTGTCAGACCAGAAGAACTGTAGAGGTCCCTTCCAACCTAAATTATCAGCTTAACTTTTAAATTACTTTACAGTTTTATTGTTGAGCCAGAGTGATTCTTGTGCTTTATGCTAGGACCCTCCTAATTTTTCAGCATTGTAAAAAACCAATACAGACAACAGGACTGAAACCTGTATTGATGCATAATTCACATCATCAGCATTTAGTATCATCCATAAACATAACTTTATAAAGAGTATTACTTCCTTACTCTTTTTCTGTATGCTAAATTTCAGTCCCTCCACATTACCTGTCTATTCTGGGCTTTAGCTAACTCTTTTGTCTGTGTGATCCCCACTTACTTCCAGGGCAAAGTGTCCTGTCAAGCCATATGTTTTATGCTGAATGGTCTATAGATGTAGAAATCAGATTTTGGTGTGTAACGGTAATACATCTATTTTTATAAATCTAATAAATGGTGTTTGTGTCTCACTAAGCAAATGATCCTGATGACTCTGTAAGAGTCAATCTTTCCATCCTCTATAAGTTAACAAAAAGTAACTATTTTGCAATAGCAGTCATAAACTTTACTTGGAGCATGATTGCTACCATCTCCCCTTCAAAAGCTTTAAAAATCAATTTAATGTTTTGTTGATACAGGGTTTGGTACGGGGAAGTTGTTATTTAAGGAAAAGACTGTATCAGGGAGTAACCGCATTACAGAGACTGTGTATTTACACCAAGAAACTTTGTTCTAAAACAAATTATATTAGGATATCCTTTTTATAATAGCGTGTGAGCAATTAAACCACCTCCACGATAATTGAAATAATATTCTTTCACATTTACTGCCACACTGATACCCCTCCACTACTTTTCTCCAGACCTTTTTAAAAAAATCTTCAGGGTCTTCCACAATTCCTATTTTATATTGAGTTACTGGGGGGACATCTAAGAAAAGTATTCTCAGCCAATTCTTTTAAAACTCCTGGATGCAGATTACAAAGAGTTGCTTATAGCCTTTGCTAAGAAATACGTATCATGGAATCTTTAGTATGTTCCTTGTAACTTCAAGGTTTCAAAAACCTGAGTTACCTACATAACCTTATAATATAATCTCACTTTTATCTAAAATAACCTGGAAATATTTACTGTAATCTGCCTTTTTCTCTTTCACTATGATTCTGTTATCATTATCACCTACATTACTGTTGGAATTCCCAATTTTTAAGAAATCTCACGTTTGTTATCCTTTGCTTTACCAGTCAAGGTTTTCCTCTCAGGAGCATTTTATTTTAATCAGTTTTCTATATTTTTCATGCCCCACTCAATACCATTTCTCTTCTACCATCCTCACACTCACATTTAATAGAAAGGAGGGAGGGGCCTTAAACTGCTTCCTTCATGTAACAATGAAAGCAAGACTGGTTTTAACAGAATTTGACATTTACAGAAAACTTTATAGTTATTAATGGTGATTTCTAGTGTAATTTAGTTGGGGAAATCTACCATACACCTGTGTTTGTACTCTCTCACACACACGCCCATTTTTGTACTTTTTGTAGTCTGGACATGCATATAACCAGACTTCTAAATGACAAGCAAAATTCTGTCCATACCAAATCTTAAATTAGCACTAAAAAATTATCGAAGGTTTCATAGTGTATGAGCTAACTTCAAACTGTAAGTCATTTGGCCCATATTGTAGGTATGCAGCATTTTTCTCTGTCATATGAATGCACAAGTTTACCTTTCTCTATTGCCGTTAAATTCCCCCCTCCGCAATATCAACCACTTACAGTTCTCTTTCCTAGCGTATTTACTCTATAGGCCTTAATTCCCAGGCCATTTCAGAATGCCTCCAATATTTTCAATGCCTATCACTGCCATTTTAAGCTCTAATAATCCTTTGCCTACTTTGTCCTTCTACCTCTTTAGTTTCATTCTCTTCAATTAATCTTATTTTTCCTTCAACCAAAGCAGGCCTGTCTACTTCCAGTTCCACATCCCTATCCCGAGCTGATGTGTGCCTTTAAGTGGCCATGTTTTGTTGGCTTGTTCTTGCATCTCCAATTATCTCTTTTCTCCAGGTCAGTGACCTTCCTTATCCAGTAATTTTCTTTTACCATCTCTCTTTTCCAGTCTTCTACCCTGTCACTACTTCGATTTTTAAAACAGAAACAACACAAATATATTGGTGCAGAACTAGCACACCTGCCCCATACAGCCATTTCATGCACTATATGCATAACCACAATAGAGCATATTATGTAATTAGCGATACCTAAATTCTGTTAAAATTTGCAGCTTTAGGGCAAGGCTATTGTCTTCTGAGGGGGGAGGCTCATAAAAATACCATATTCTGATTTATTTCCCTATTTACAAAAACAACCATTTAAAATGTACATATAGGAATTTAAGAAGGTATTTATACTAAAATATACATGGACAACAGTTCAGTATCCAATTGTTTTAACAGCTTTGTAATCTCACCAAGAAGAGAATTCAAGCTACAACCAGGATAATGAAGATCCTTCATAACACCATGAAGCTGAAACACAATTGGTGGATTCAGCTTTGTCAACTCTGCACCCTTTCCAGGGTAACCTCTCACTATTGCTAAGCCTCCACGTCCATCAACTGGTGTCACTACAGAAACAAAAATAACACAGTAGCAAAACACTAGAGGTTTGAATCAAACAAAAGCAGTAACATCACCAACAAAAACCACATACTCAAATTTCCAATGTTTTTTAACTACCTAATTTTACTAAAGTAAACATTTTACAATAATTTCTAGGTAACATTCCCTCTAAGAACAGCAGCCCCACAATAATTACGGCGAGAACGAATGACTTCTGGGCTTCCCAGGAAATGCCACTTATATTCAAATTAAATTCCTGGCATTGTGCCAAAGGGGGGGTGGCCATCTACGTGAAAAATTAACTTCAAAGTCCTCTAAAACATGACTGCAGAAAATGAGTTGATTTTCTTACCTGGTGAGAAGATGGCACGTGCAAAACGAGCTTCCTCCTCTGAGTAAGCCACTGACATGCAGCTCATTTGCATAAGTATTATGAGCTACAAGTAGACTTCCAGGTCGGCCATCTTGATACTAAGATCTTGTTTTGTTTACACAGCAGCATGAGTACTGTTTTTCAGCCAGCCTGAGCTATGCTGTTATACTTCTCAGCTACTAGCCTACATCTGTTCGTTAAAGCCTGCTGGAATTCCTACTTCTGCACATAAGTAGCTGAACGTGTCAGAGTGCCCCTGCAGCTCACTGAGCATGCCACAGCCTCCAAGGAAACTGTTGCAACTGCAAGTGCCTCCAGTTGTACTCTTTGTACTGCCTTCTGTGCTGCCAACTATTAGTGCTGCAGCAAGTATGTGCAGTGAAGTACCTCCCACATACCACACAGTAGTACCAACAAGCATAGATTTATTACAGCACAGCGCAAGACAACACACTGAAAAAAAACCCAAAAAAGCTGAAATGTCCTCAGTGTTTTCACTTACTAGCAATCTAATTACACCTAGATTCCTTTGTACATCTTTTCACATTCATCGGTGTTGCTTTTTCTGTCCAGAAACCAGGGTGCTCCTGCAGCCCGTGTGAAGGAGAAGTCCATGACACATGTTAGCTGCTGCCGCCAGGGAGCCAGACTGCAGTTACAGCTAGCTGGCGCCAGTAAAAATTTACATAAAGGGGCCTCATTTCACGACTAAATTGCAGCAGGATATTGCTGAGCAAAGCCTTCCCCCTTCCCACGGGTTCTAGAAAATACCTTTCTAGGTATTTGCTTACTAATAATCCAGATCTGTGTCAAAAGTCAAGTGCTGCTCTCACTGTTCATATGAATGAAAACTGACAATAGTGTCTGCAAAATAAATTTCACCTTGCAGCCTGTTTCAAGTAGGATGCTACACACACTGTTCATGGTCATTCTCTAGTAATAGAAATAACAGCAGAAAAATTTTACAATGCTCGGCAGCCAGGTATTCCTAACTTAGTATTTCCAGTATTTTGCAGATTTTCAACAACAAATAAATACTAGTTCCAAGTAAAACAAATTAATTTTTAACCTAATACTGACATCTAACATGTCTGACCACTTAATTTGTTGTGTCTATTTCACATTTAACTTTTCTTAATTAGTTAGGTGTAGCAGGGAAAAAAAAAGATTTCTCAACCAGAACTATCTTTTCAAGTACCTCTAGGGTACAGTGACAGGCAAGCGACAGAAGCTTGAATTTTAGCCTCACTTTGACTTCTTATAGTTAATTTTAAAATTCTTACATTTTTCCTTCCAGTCAAAGTCCAATTAAATAAATGCATAAGTTACATTTTACAAATGCTTATTCTAAATCACTGTACTTTTTTGGAGGAAAGAAAAAAGAAGCCAGGCTTTGAGTGTGGATGTGTATGTGCGTGTGCGTGTGTGTGTGTGTGTGTGTGTGTAAAGGATGAATGATTTGCCAATACCTTTTCCTCCCTCACATGCTGCCTTATAACAACTCTTAGAGCATGAAAGAACCAATGCAAATAGATACACTATATNGAATGATTTGCCAATACTTTTTCCTCCCTCACATGCTGCCTTATAACAACTCTTAGAGCATGAAAGAACCAATGCAAATAGATACACTATATATTACACTAGCTATAAACACAAATTCGTGAAATCTTAAATAAAAACAAGTTCGGCTAGCTACACATCTAGCAATAGGCAGCTGTAGTTCCAGCCTGGCACCATTTAGTGAAAAAAGCAAAGTGATGGAGACAGGGATGCTTGTTGATTTGAACATGGCAAAGGCAGAGATTCTCAAGACCAGAAGAGCATGTTTTACACCCCTGGCCTCTTCTAGTTCTCTGCATTGTTCCTCTTCAGGATGCCAACACTGTCAAGGCTATATATAGTTGAATTATATGTCCCATTTTCTGCTGCAAGCATAATTTGCTTATGTATGGCTGGTTCTAGGTTATTTGAGCATAACACAATATGCTCAGCTGTAACGTCAAAGAGATACTATTTTTGTGTCTGAAAATATTTAGCAATGCAAATTACTCCTCATTTGTTGTTGTAATTGATCCTCACCTTCTGCATCCAAAACCCTAGAGTAATTTGTAAGGGAAAACTAATTACTTTTTCAGAATGACTGTCACATTAAAATGACAATCATTAACATCCCTTTTATGTTAGCTGTATCTTTTGATTTGCCTTACTTTCAGACTGATTTATGTACGCTAGCACATCTAAGTGCATACAGAATACATCTTTCAGTGATGCTGTTGTCATTTGCAGAATGAATCATCGGATTAACAGCTTCTGAGCTTAAAAGGAAAGGGCACCAGTCCTGCTTAAAAAAAAGTTTTTAAAAACCCCTTGGATTTCCCAAATAGAACCGTGTCCCTACCCTCGCCCTACCACTACAGCCTTACGCATGAATACCTGAATAATAGCAAGGTTCTCAACACAGTAAAACGCATACAGCAAGTAAGAGCCGTGCAGCAGTTTCTGTTCTGGGCTCCAGTCCGCTACGGCAAATCCAGGCCAGAACTTGCCGGTACCCCCACAGGCGAGCTCTGCATCTGCAGTCTGCGGGAAGCACCACCTCGCTTCCAGAACGTTCCGGCAGTCACCCACACCCCCTCGCTGTGCTTTACTGCCTGTCCCTTCCTCCCTCTCACACCACTGGCTATGACAGAGCTCACTTTCAAAGACAAAACATTTTCACAGAGAGGAGAAGCAATTGGTTTAGGAGTTAGAAACGCACCAACTCAGTTACACGGGGCAGAGGGGGCAGCCTTGGGTAGGGCTGAGCCCCAGACCAGCGGCAGCCTCGGTCTGCCACGCGCAGGGCTGGCAGCCAACCCCAAGTAAAGTACAGGGACCCTTCGGCAGCCTCCAAAGCAGGGGATTTGGGCGGGACTTTTTCTCTTCCCAGTTTGGCGCGTTTTTTTCCCCTCGGGGGGCCCGGGCGGGGGGAGGGGTAGTTTGTTTTGTGGTTGATTGTTTTGTTTGTTTTTAACAGGAAAGAGTTCGTTTTTAAGAGGAAAGTTCTCTCTAACCTGAGAGAACAAACTATAGTTACTCAATCATAATTCTCCAGTAACTGCCAGTAGAGAAAAAGCCAAAATGTCTGCCTGCCTTTCCCAAAAGCTATTGTGACTGCCTTCTCAGAGCCAGTTCTCTTCCTCCAACATGTGAACGACTTCCTAATCTCTCATGAAAAGTGACCTTAAAGAGCTGATGTTGCAGTCAAAAGTAGTAAGACCAGCTGTGTTCAAAAGAACTACTGTTAATTGTACGGGTTCAATAGGTACTAATCAAAGACATCTTAAAATGTTGGTTCGGTTCTCTCAAAATAGGTAGAGAAAAAAAAGTCACACAAAATTTCCCCAATCCAGACAATTTAAAATATTAAAGCATTTCATTGATGAAGTTTGTCTAAAATAAAAGAGAAAAAACCCCATAAATCCAACCATTATGGAATCTGTCACTAGTACCTTGACCTAAAAAAAAAACCCCGACAAAACAGAACAACAACAAACCCTGAACAAACAACGAAAAACACCCACCACAGGGCAAATGAAAATGAATGGCCTTGAGCCTTCTGTAAGCAGCACACACAGACGTTCAAAACACCCCTTTCCCTGACTTTTCTTCTCCAAAACACAAAACAGATCAAATTACTATTCACTTAAGAGTCAGCTAAAACTTCAGTAGTTCCCAAGATATTCTCACATTAGTGCTGGAAAAACACAGAAACTTATGTACATTTCTGAAATGGAGAAATGTCTGCCAATCCATTATCTTAGCTGCTGTGGTTTATTCGAAGATACTTTACAGCAGAAGCCTGTATCAGCAGAAAGAACAGGAAAGGCAGGAAGGGGGGGGAGGGAGAACTGACAATATTTGTATCTGCGTTTCTCTTGTAGAAAAGGGTTGAAAAAGTGTCTAAACTGGGTAAGTTCCAGGCTGTAACAGTCTAATATGTTGTACTCCCTTTCTTCAAAAATGGAAAATTCTCAGTATGAGTATCCTTATCGACTTCAGAATCCCCACATTTTGCTCACTTAAATTTACATGAAGAATTTTGTTATTTACTAAACAGCTGACTGATCTCAACCTGAAAATCAAGATGATGGAAGAATGTAAAAAATTTGGCTTACTCATAATTCCTTCAAAGACAATATATGCTTGAAAAAATCTACTGTATTCTACAGCTACAAAATAAAGGTCCAATTCAAGTGTTTAGTAACAGTCACAACATGATTAAGTATTTAAGATTCCAAACAGTTCTAAGACTTTGGTAACCATTCATTTCCACCTGAAGAACCAAACAAGTCAGCTATTTTCAAGTGATTTCCATACATTAAATAATATTGCATTCGCCCACAGTCCATTCTAGTCCATTTCAAATCCTGCCTGAAATTGTTGGCTCCCAAAATTTCTACCAAAATATAAGATGCAGCTGTGCAAATTAGACAATTCTGAATTTTAGGAGGACCATAAAAAATAAGCCATGTTAGAATGGTTCCACGCAACTATGATTTAGTAATGAAAAACTATCCAAATAGGTGGTGCATAAATGAAAATAAATTCAATTATAAGAAAATTCTTCTCCTTTTAAAGTACAGCATTCATGAGCAGTGGGGAAAAAAGGGAGTCTATACACTTTTTTGGAGTAAAATATTGGTTTTCTTTTGGAAATTATATTTCTCTTGGAAAATCATGTACATTTGAGACTACTACCCTATTAGAAATTTATTTAACTCCTGATTGTCTATCCTTCAAGTCTACCTATCAGCAGTACAAAGCTAATTGTTCTAGAACACACAGACACAAGAACACTGAGCACAGTCTGACAATGCATCTTGCATTAAAACTGTATAGCAATCAGTTCAGTTGAAGTCATTACTTCATTACAAGCACCTATTTTTAATTCAAATCATGAACATCTAATTTATGTATTTAATTAAAGTGATGGGGGAAGGGGGGTGTTTTAGCATCCACTCAAGTACCCTATTCCTGTGCACATAAACTGGTGGTTTCCATTTTCTTTTTGATTATTAACACCCAAACTATTAGCACCATGGGAACTAAGAGAAAAGGGATTATGTTTTCAGCTACTAATGCTACCATAAAAAATGCATTACAATGTACTTGGATTTCTGAAAATGGGACTGTATCCCACATGCAAAATAGGTTTCAAAACCTACTATACCTTTAACATTCCAACACCTACTTCAGGAAAGAAAAAAGAAAACCAAAAATACCCAAACCCAAACCACGCTACCCATGCAGTTCATACAACAAAACACTACAGCTCCTTGCTGGGCCAGTCAGTCATTTTGTGCAGCACTTCCAAAAATGGATCTGTGTGTTCAAAATGGCCTGTTAAAAAGCAAAGGAAACCAAAACCAAAGGGAAGGGGAAACACAGAGACAAGAGCTTTTCTCTGAGCTTTGGCAATCTCTCCATACCTCTTTCTGTAAAGTGGGAGTAAGCTTACTCAGCTCATAGGAAAAAAGGCAATCGGCAACAAAAAGTCACTAAAAGGACTATATAAAAGAGACGGTCTGAAAATACAGTATTTTACTCAAATGTAATACATACGAAAAACCATTCCTTACAGTGATTCTCCAAAATACTCCACTTTTCATGCTCCCATTAAAGAGGAGTTTAACAGAGAAATCTTAAATCAACAAAATGAATAGCACTGGACAACTTTTATATGTCTGCTGTTTTCTTTAAAAAACCACCAACCAACCAAAAAACCCAACCACCAAACCACTACAGGATGTGTATGGTAAAGTATGTTTTAGACATAAAGTTTCACCCTCTTCGGAGATTATAATGTCCAAGTTTGGTGATCTCAAAGAATGAAATGTTTCTGCTTCCAGTGAGCAATATGAGTTATTAACATCTGGAACTAACCAACAATAACTGACTAAAAACCACACAAACACAAACCTTAAGAATGAAATGTTTCTGCTTCCAGTGAGCAATATGAGTTATTAACATCTGGAACTAACCAACAATAACTGACTAAAAACCACACAAACACAAACCTTAAGAATGAAATGTTTCTGCTTCCAGTGAGCAATATGAGTTATTAACATCTGGAACTAACCAACAATAACTGACTAAAAACCACACAAACACAAACCTTAATAATCATTTCTAAGATTGGGGTCAGGATGACTTAGACTATCTTGCAGAAAACCACTACATTATGAAAGGGAGATTTTCACTACATTATTAATCTACATTCATCAGATGAGGTAAACGTATGGCAAAACTTCACATTTTATCAAGACAAATATGACTAGAATTTGTGGTTTGAAATCTCAGACATTTTAAAGTACCCAAATGTTCCCAGGACCTTAACTATCTTACCCAATCAAAAAAAGCCTCTATGAACTAAAATCTGCGGTAAATCAAACTCACTAAACCAAGTTCCATTAAGCAATAAATATAATAAAAATAACTACCTGCTTTTCATCACCACCTCTAACCACACATTTGAATTACTCTTATCTCTTACCCTAAACAGAAAAATTCTATTACCAATTATTTAGAAAATTATTGTTAATTGAAGTCACCAATCCATCTCACCTTAAAAATTCTGTATTTTACTGACTTTATTTCTTTTTATCAAATGAACAAAATAAACACTGAGAAACTACGTATCCTGAGAATCTGGCATGCACTGCCTGCACACACAGTACTTCATGTCTTTATAAACACAGTGTTGCCATTAACTGTAGAAGAGAATAGTAACTACCAAGTGCTTTGTTATAGATTATACAGAAAGCACCAAATTAATGTGCAAAAATTATGAGGAAGGACTAAACTTTTTGGCATTTAGACTACCTTTTAACATCCCTAGCACTAAGTTCAACTTCAGCCAGGAAAATACTATGAGCTGCATACACACTGATGAGTTACCCAGCTCATCTGCTGCTCCTGATATGTTTCTGGAGAACTTCAAGAATTCCCTGTTTAATTACTCTTGGTTTAACTTAGGTGCAGTTTAAGAATCCCTGAAGACCTGAACTAGGTGTAAGACACAGAACAAGAAAATTATATAGAGAGTCATGAAAAAAAATGCCTTCTTTTCTGTTGTCCAATCCCCATTGGAAAAAAGTTGAGCATTACTCTTCTCCTACCCTCATCTCCCTTGACACAGACAGTACCTTTTAATGTGTTTTAACCATGACACCTAGGTCACCAGCCAGTACCACACAGCGGAATACATGAGGCCATGTGAAACCAATAGCACTTTGAAACTCAGATTTCAATTACGTAATACAAAAGAAATAATGATAGATTGCTAAACTTCCATCTTCCCATTTGTAGTAATTCCATAAAATTTGTAGTGTTATTCTTGAGTAGCAAGTAAGTGCTACCTGCAAAACAGTTAACAATTACATAATCATTGGTTTTCTAATGTATTTATATAGGCATTGTAATCATCTACCATTGGAAGAGTTACACATTGAAAACACCATAATCAAATCTAATCACTTGGTTACAAAAATTTAATGAAGTTTATAAAGAGTTTATTTCCTATTTCAGTTAAAGTATGAGGGAAGCATTTGAGAAAAAGGACAGCACAGAAAGGGAGGTCTTCTGGCTGGTAAGAAGGTAAGCCAAAACAAAGTAATTTGATTAGCAAGACAGATATGATATTTGACCTGTCCTGTCCTACCTAATCTATCCTGTAACTGAGACAAGATAGAAGTCTGTGAATTAATTCAGTGAGAAAGGGGAGAGAAAACAAAAATAGCACAAAACCAAAAAACCCCCACTGAAATTGCCAAAAAAAAAGAGAAAAAGACTACAGCATTTAAATGCATTTTATATAGCTTAGAATTAGTTAACCATGCCTAACCAAGGTTTGAAATTGCTTCTCAGCAAAGTAGAGCTGGTGCTCACTTCTAAGGTCTGAAGCACGTTACGCCAACAGCTCTGCTCATTTGCACACAGTCAAGCTGAACTGCTGCACTGAAGAGCACTTTTTCAGCCATTCTGAAATTGCTCTGTCTCAGCTCTACTGAAAATAAGACTAAGATGGCTGCAGCGCTCACTCAAGACAGGCCAATCAGTGACAACTCAGCAGGAGGTAAAACAGTTACACAGCAAAGCACCTCCCTCTTTACCACACTGCAACAAACTGCACAGGCGGGGTGGGGGTATGTGTGAGCAGAGGAGTGGTTTCTTTGACAGGCAGGAAGTGGTTAATGCACAGCTGTAGCACTGCAGCTACCGAGCACCACTGGTAAAGAGAAAATTGAAATAAACCAAATACCAGAAAGGCAGCCCTGCTAGGCCTATGATCCAGGGTTTGTATCACATACTTCAA
>WEIT01009295.1:44856-66067 GCA_013389985.1 Dryoscopus gambensis
TCGGCGCAGCAAGGCGCCGGGGTGCGCTGCGGCAGCTGCCGCTAGGGGGCGCTGTGGCGCACCGAGGGGCGGCGCCGGGAGCAGCCGGCCCAACCTTCCTTCCTCCCCTCCCTCCTGCAGCTTCCCGCCACAGCGGCTGCAGGCTGCGTGGCTCTGCAGCCTCTCGCACATCTTCGAAAGCCTGTCTAAAATCCGCCAGCCTGCATTATCAGTGACCTGCATTGTTCGCTGCTTGTCCCTTATAACCCCTCGTGTCCTGCTTCTGGGCTATGGCTGTGCCTGACCAAAGCACAGAGGTTTGGAGTTGTTTAATAACCAGCTTTGAGGTTCAGGAGCGCCAGGAAACCAAAGGGTGCCTGTTGCGTCTGCTTTTAGGTGAATCTGAGCACACAGGTTATCCTGGGTGAGCTTCAGGTCAAAACCACGACTGGCCATTCCCCATCCACCCTCCGTTTCTGCTTCAGGCATGGGGGGGGAAACCACACAGCCTGCTTTGACATGAGCTAGAACTTGGTGCTCTTTGTACCACAGCCAAAGGCAGAACTGACCAGCAGCTGGTTTGTCCCATGAGGCATGGGTCAGGTCTAGCAGAGAGACCCATGGCTGTGTCCTCAGGTACACAAAAAGGCGCAATAATATCGAAGGACGTGTGTAGACTTCTTGTCAGAAGTACCAGTCACCTACGAACCTGGTAGTGAAGAGTCCCATTCCTTCCTTGTTAAGGCAAATAAAGTTCACGTTCTTCCTATGGTTGAAGGTGTGAAAAATGACATCTTGATTTGTTCTCTTGAAAAGTAAGCTAAATATGAATAAAATTTTTGTCTGTCATATACGGACCAGGCCGACCAATAGGTTTCTCTGTGCAAAACAGTATCTATGACACAGCCATTTTAAGAGTCCTGTCAGATGTGCTTGGTAGATTGGTTAAGGGAACTTTCTTGTCTGACTATCCACAGTGGTTCCACAGGAACCACTCTGGCAGTCACACTTGCACCACCAAAGCTGAGAGTCAAGTCCCTTTGCAGCGAGCAGCTCCAGCAACCAATGGGTGCTGCATTTGACTCCCTAACCTCACCACACTCACACAGTAAGACCAGGTTTCCTTAATGGTTTGACCCCAAGTTTGCCATAGCAGTCTCTCCAACATCTGAATCCTCAAAATAATTAAATCATGGTACAACAACAGAATAAGAGCTGGAGCTGGTGCTTTGGAGGAGGGACTCTGAACAAAGGAAGCCCTGGGCTTTTATACCCTCACAGTCTATGTGCACTATAGTGTGAGATCTTTGAGGTGAGTCGTTGGCTCCTGCCATGTCTTGGAGTGTCCCCGATCACCTGGCCAATGCCACAGGTTCCTTTGTTGTGCAAAGGGTTGCCACCAATTCACAGCCTGTTGCCTGGGGCTCCTGCCACCCAGAGCTCAGTCTGCAGCTGCTCTGCAGCTACACACTGAGCTACCTGCACTGAAGGTACTCCTCAACAGATTAAGGGGCAGTGTTTTAGGGTTCTGCCATTCCCTGTGGTTTGCCTGATCTCTCTGCTACATGTTTCCACTGCACAGCCAAGACAGAAGAAGGAAATGTTTACATGTGTCCATAACTTTGTGCAAACACGTCTGCCACAGGGCTTTAAGAAGGGGTACTAGCCTGGAACTTGAACTGCTGAAATGGGAACATATATTTTCTTCCACTGTCTTTGCTATAGGCATGACAGTTTCTAAGAGGAAGTGCAGCAGAAACCTGTTACCATGTCTTAAACTTCCACTGTTGAGCTAGAGTGAAATACTGGAATGTTTTTTTCTTGAAAAAGGGATACTTGAATTTGAAGTTGAGTCTTCTGAGCTTTTGTGTACAGTCAGAGGACAAGGCATTTCAGAAGGAAATTCCAGAACTATCCAAAAGTGGGCAGTTCCTAGCCATGCCTGTTGTTTAACTTGTAAATTCACTTCTGGTGAGCACTTTTGCAGGATCCTTGCATATATGCCTTTGGGAGTCAATCAGGAGTGAGTGCTTTGCGGCTAAAAGATGCGTTTCCAAAAGACTGTGTAGGAGTACAGCCAGCTCTTTGAACAACAATTGGTGTTGCTCCAAACTTAATTTAGTATGGAAGCCATTACAGCAATGTAGTTTTGTCCAATTCATGCAGTGCAATTCATGTAGTAAAGGGAGAGTTAAGAAAGAGGGCTGGCATCAATCTCTTCTCTCTGGCAACCAGTGACAGGACCTGAGGGAACGCCATGGAGTGGAGTCAGGGGAGTTGTATTAATGTAGGTGTTATAGCCAGTGCCCTGCTACGACATTTCAGATACCAGTAGAGGTAGCAGGATTGCACCCTAAATCTGAAGAGCAAGCAATATTTGAATTACAAGATTAGTAATTTGAGGAAGTGAAAGTCCAGATTTTTGTCAACTGTTCTTCCTATGACTGGCCATAAATTTGAAAAAGCAATAGTATCAGTTTATATTGCTCAGAATCTTTGCAAGAAGAAAGTTAAAATAAAAAATTTTCAAAAAACCACAATTTCGTCATTTTGTCTCTATGTGCAAAATGGGGAGTTTTTGCTCTAAAAGGAATGTGCAAGCAAACAGTACACTGGAGTTAAATTAACAAGATACAAAATTTTAACACCACGAAAAAGTAGATAATCCATCTAGTTTCCTGTCTGAGGACTCTGTTAATGTGTTCAAGCATTTTAATGGTAGACACAGAGAAAAAAATATATTCCACTGCACTTTACAAAAACAATGGTAAAAAAGGAATGTTTTATGTGCAACAGAGAATTTCTTCTTGATTTTCAATTCTCTGATGACCTTAAGGCTTGACGTCTCCGTACAATATTTAATTTTCTTATTTCCGGGTAGTGTTATAGGACAGCTCCTACCTATGAATGACGTATCACTAGAAAGCTGATGACCTGATCCTTTTCTCTGTAAGTCAAATTGTGTTAGGAGTGTGATATTAACACCATGAATATTTAAAAAATATTAACTCCCCCCATATGATTTAATAATTGTTAATGGAGACATTTCAGGGTCACAGTGGGAATGATAAAAGGAAAAAAAAGAAAGTGATGCACAAAAAATGGTGCAGTTCTCAATATGAAAATGCGCATTTTATATAAAGGCAACTGCTGACTTTTAATAAAAACAAAATAGGATCATAAATATTTAGCAAGAGGGAAAAAGTAATTTTATTGGTACATTTTATTTTTAAATAATAACTAGAAAATGTGTATTTAAAGAGCTCACCTTGCTAAATGGATGACACTTTTGAGCCAGTAAGATTTAGATTAGTTGGTTTTTGATAAATCACTAGATTAGTAAGTATTTCTTGAATATTAATTGCCTAATAGGATGGAAGGACTACAACGTATCTGATTATAAACAATTCCTACACAAGTCAAAAGAAAACACCATAATACCAGAAAGTAATTCCACTAACAGAAATATTTCTGGTAGGGAAAAAAGAAATTCTTACCTGACAACCTGATATGTGATTTGGCAGTGTTAGGTTAATGGTTGGACTTGATGATCATAGAGGTCTTTTCCAGCCTTAACACTTCTATGATTTCAGTCTTCAAGAATTTCACTATGAAGGCTTAAGATGTCACTGATAAAGAAATTGCATGATAACTTTCTGGTGAAGAAAAACAGAAGGCTTTTAAAATTCCTTTTTCATACAAGGGCGCTTTTTTTTTTAATACAAAAACCTTAAGTACACCTATGAAATTATGTTAAGACATTTCAGAAATCTTTTAAATATATTAACTTTACAGTATAAGAACAAAGAGCAGAAACATGGTGAATATAACCAAAATACTTGAGGAAATTTTACCGTAATGAATCAAAGCTAGTTAAGGCACTTGCACTTAGGTTACTTTTCACAGATTAAGTACCTTCCTGTAATGTGAATTTTGTAAAATATGCTATTGTTATCTATTATTTTTAAGGCTAATAAGATGATTTGGGGAAAATTCCTAAATCTTCTCTATTCCTCCCTGATTTTATATTAGTTTTAAAAAATAAATTTGACTAATTATGAAGTAAATATTCTCCTGCTCAGCTGTTTGGGATCAAACTTACTTTATTGTGACTTTGGTGTAGTAACTAATTTATCTGCTGAGCAGACATATTTAATTTAAACACCTACCAGTCATTTTTCCCACTGAGTTGTCCTCTCTTGCTTCGCTACCTTTCATCTCTGCCGTAACAAATTAGATCTAACTTAATTTCTGGTTTTAATAAGAAAATTTTACTTTGTAGCAGCAATATTTGTGTAGTTCAGTGGTAAGTACAGAGTTCAATTAGTGACAAAAACACTAATTGTTAAATCTGTTCTACTAAACGATCAGTATTTTGAGATACAGGCAAGTATCTGTCAATTCTTATGCTTGACATTTAGTAAAGAGTCTATCAGACTTTGAAAGGAAAAGTAATTTTAACAAACTGTGACCTGATTGATAACTGGAATCCATTAAATGAAGATACTTTCCAAAAGGATCTAAAAATAAAGTCAATTCTGAGCACCAATCAGGAACATTTTTTGGAAAGAATACCTTGTCTCCTATTGCCTCATTTGATACGAGAAAATTGTGAAACCTAGTTGTAAAAACAGTAGCTGATATCCAGGATATAATCACTAGAAGTATTCATGTGGTGGCCATGAAGTAAGCCGGTTGCCATCAGGTGTGTTAGCTGAAACTTAGTTCCTGAACACAGTTCTCTTTTTCCTTTCTTCAGGAAAATTGCTCTAGAAGTAGCTTGTTTTGGAAGATGTCTTTCTCCCTCTAAAAATGCAAAGTAATACAATGTAGTGAGGTAAAGTAGCATTGTTATGGTAGTAGAGTTTGAGAAATTAGTACTCAGTTTTAACTCCCATACTACTTCTTAGATGCAGGATGCTTTATCTTTAGACTACACAGGTTTTTGAACATGTCTCTCATTAACTTTTATCCAATATATTTAAGTGTTTTTAGAATCTGATAAAGAAATACAAAGAATGTTTTATATGATTCCTCCTTGGGAATATGTTTTGATCTGTTGGAAGGAATCTGTCTGAACATGTCTGGAATGTAATGCATATCGGATGTTTTCAGTAAGTAAACTGATCACCTCACCTACAAATCATCTGAAATGTGTGCGCTGACTTTTGTCTATCCTAACTTAGTCTAAATAAATGAAAAATAAATGAAAAAACCTGACCTTGAGTGTTGAGAAATGGAAATATTTTCTTTAAAAGAAAATTTTCTATACTGGTAAAAAGGCTTACCCTCAGGGCTAATCATTCTTCTTTCAGTTTTCCTATTCTCAGCTCTAGCCTTAGGCTTTTTTCAATGTCACAGCTGCTTTAGATCTTTCTAGAAACTGGAAGACTCATGGGTTAATTGATTGAAATGGTAATAGCTGTACCAAATATCTCATTAAATGATGTGTATCTGGAAGAAATTGCCAGTGAAGAATAAGATGCAGAGTGATTTAGTAACAGCTTTAAAAGGTAAAATACTTGGGCTTAGTGCAGTGAACTTTTCAAGATTATATTAATTACATAATAACTGGGACTTACAGTATCTCATTATCTCAATTGTATTTTAAAAGGTCTCTTTTTTTTTCTTCAATCCCAGTATGATCGACTTTCTACAGACTTGCTGGAGATTTTGTAAATAAAAAATCAGCTGACAGAAGAAGAGTGGAATGTAAAAAATAGCTTGTTTGGATTTATTTACTTATAATTATCAGTTTTGTTACTTCTGTATTTCCTGCTTGGGTTGGATTTTCTCTGCGATGTCTTAAAGTGAAAATGAAGGGTAACTTAAACCTTACTGTATTTGTACAAACCTAAAAAAGCAATCATATTTCTAAAAATAAAAAAAACAAACCAGTAAGTTTTGTCTGTTTAAAGTTGGCCATTATTTTTCTTAAAAGTCATTGTCTTCCTTTAAAGCTTCTTCCTAATTGAAGTTGTCATTTGGTATTTTTTGGCCAGATTCTGAGTACTTTGTCATTACTTCCTCCTGTAGGTTTTTATTATGTGGTAAACAAAGATGAATATTTCTTGTTTAAATATAGCTTAGAAAATATCCAACAGTTCTTCCAATACTGAGGCATGTAACTAACCAAAACACATGATAGTCACTGATACTGATTAAAGTCATCAACAAATGGAGAAGTCAGCACTGCCCATTGGCAGTTACCACCCTCTTACTTAATCATATGTTTAATTTCCATGACTTAGTAGAATAATTTTAGATGGTTTCTCCAGAACACTGGTGTACTTGGGGAAGTGAGAAAAGAGGGAGGGAGGGAGGGAAGGAGNCCCTCTCACAAAGACATTTCCAATGATACAGGGACCTGAATTCACAGACACTTTTGTCATTAAAATATACACTAATCTCTCCACAAACTTCACTTACAACATTAAAAAAATTTTCCCATATCAAAGTAACACGATCATGACACTGGCAAAGGTGAACACTAAACACACACAATAAACCTCCACCACTTCTCCTTTCACCACAGCAAAAACTCACATCATGAGTATCAAAGCTCCCCCAAATTACTCTACTCCTTGGCAATGTCCAGTTCAAGTTTTGTGCATTGCCTCTTCCAATTACTGTCATTATCTTTAATTCCTTCAGCCACATGTTGGACAACAAAGCAGACTGTGGTGGCTTAGCCTTGTTTAACAGTCAGATCCCAGCATAGCTGATCTCTCACTCCCCCTCTTCAACAGGACCAGATGGAAAAAATAGGGTGGACAACCTTAGGATAGTCAAGATAGACAGTGAAATCACTTACCAGTTACTACTACTGGGAAAGCAGACTTGACTTGAGGAATGTTAATTTATTGCCCATTAGACTAGATTAGGGTAATGAGGAGTACAAAAATTAAAACCCCACCTTTCTGCCTCCCCATCTCAAACTAAGAAGATCTCAAAATTACTATTGAGTAATAAATCGTATATTTCCCTTTATTCTTTGCCTTTTGAAAAAAATGCTGCAATGTTAGCTCCTTTTAACACAAGCTGGCACAGGTTCTTGCTTTGTTTCTGTTATTCTGCTATAGTCTTACAAATTGGAATTTTAATGTCTTGACATAGCTCATCATATAAGTCAAACTATTAATTATTAACAAAACCATCTTTTCAAATGTAGCTCATTTGTTTCAGAAGAAGGCGAACAACTTAGAAAAATTCAAAACAAAACATTATCTCATCATAATCAGTTTTTTCATTATGATAGGGTAGGGCCATATTTATAATGGAGTCTTTTCTGTAGGGAAAAAAAATATCCCTGTTGGAGCCAGAGGAAGAGAAATAGCTCATGCAAAAACTCCATAGATATATGGAAGATGTTGTGCTGTCATTCACTTGAGGACATTGTTTAGTGGTTTAGTGGTGAACATGGTGGTGGTCCTGGGTTGATGGTTGGACTTGATCTTAGAGGTCTTTTCCAACCTTAACGCTTCTAGGATTCTGTGTTTCAACAGCATGTTCTAAATGCTTATAGCATCTTTGAGCAAATTCACTCTTTATTTTGCATTTTCACCCAACTTTCAGACGCCTATGCTACTCTTTAGAATTTATTTTGAAAGAAAATAATGTTTTACTTTTAGTTGTATTGTATTAATATCACTTAATGAAAACCATTGAAATATATTTGATTGAAAATGCAGACTTTTTAAACCAATAAACACTCATTGTGTGACCTCAGTTTATCCCAGTCTCTTGTTTCTAAAGAAAAAAAATACAGAGATCTCTAGAACTTCACACCCTTACCAGAGTTTAATAGCCCATCCTTATGATGCTGGTGCTGAGTTGCCTGAAATTAGAGGAATACATAATTTTTCAGTGTATCTGATGGTAACACTGTCAGATACCAAAAGAAAACTTTTTGTGTGATAGACGACAGAGAAGTAAATATTTCACAATGCTTAACATACCATCCACACAGTGTTTGATTAGCAACAGACCTGGACAACTACAGAAATAATTGTCAGAAATACCACTTGAATATTGGATATATTTTGAAAGAATTTATGTATTAAAACCTGCTTAACTAATGAAATTTATTCAATTATCTTTTCTTTCTTTACATCCTCTTCTCCACAATCACTCTTCCATTCCCATCGCCAAATTTAGACCCACAAAAATAAGAGATTGTATTGGAATCTAGTCATGAGTCACCATCAGGGGACAAAGCTTTGAACAAAAGACATGAAACCCTCAGGTAAATCGTCGTCTCCTTTCATATTGCTGAGGTTTTAGGTGTGTTTCTCTCCAGTCTTCTGTGTAGTTCTGCATTTTGTACTAGTCTCGTGCTAATGTCCAGCCCATTCACTTCTGAGACATGTCCACAAGGCATGTTTCTGTCTCACCTGTTTCAGCAACTCCAGGGTCTGGTATCTTTTTTGCCTTACCCTTTCCCAGTGTGTCCACGGCTTTCCACTTCTGCCAGAAATGTGAAACTCTTCAGGGCTTCTCAGCTGAGAAAAGAGCAGGTTCATTCCCAGTTTTGGTGACCCAACAGCAAAACCAGCGAGGAGCTACATAGCTATCGATTGGCAAACCTGCAAGCTACAGCATTGGAGCAATGGCAGAAAACCGAAGTTGTTTTATATATATCCATCAAAACTGTGAGAACTGGAATTGCCCTACAATAATGCTGAAAAGGAGCTGAAGCTATTTATGCAGTAAAGCCACCTACATGTTGCAAAGGGGTCACAGGTTTGCGCTGTTTCAGATTCTGCTTGGATGAATAATTTTCTTGTGCTTTGCAGGGTTTTTTTTCTTTTTTTTTTAGTGGACTTGCTCCCTCTAATTTTAAAGCAGTTTCCTCAATTTACTCAAAAGTAATGTCCATTTGCAAGAAGGGTTTTGGGTTTCCGGTATACCATTCTGCTTCTTGCCAAGGATTAGCACTATTGTTTTACTTATTACTTACTTGCTAGTTCACTGGTAGAGTGGTAAGAGTAGTTTTCCTAGAAAAGGAAACCAAATGCTTTTAGGGACTTACTTCCCACTCAAGATGATCCCTTTGTGATGGCTCCTCTCTGGCCATGCACAGGCGTGTGCACACACACGCACAAATGCCATTCAGCTCCCCTAAGTACCTTTAGAGAAAACTAATTCCACCAACATATGGCATTCATGGAAGTAAAACAAGACATGTCTGCCTGTTGGCTGAACCGTGACCACAGTGAGGGGCATGAGACTGGGTTGCGCAGCCCACCTTAATGCCCAGGTTCTGCTTTTAGTGAACAAAAATATGAACAAGATGTTTTCATTGTGTTTTTCAGAGCCATGGAGTGGCCAGTGGTCCCATAACCATGTAGGGCAACGCAGGGAATGTGGTCTGGGCTTGGTTACTCCGGCCTACGGACGGAGCCCCAGAGACCCACGGCCACGGCAGCCTCACAGCAGGACCCATTCCCTGGCAACGAGTGACGGATTCGGCGTTGCCTGGCAACTGGGCTCGAGACATGAGGTGCCTCCGGAGAGTTCGGAACATGGCAGGGTGTGTGGCGGGGCGGCGGGAACTTGCCTAGAAAACAGGCCGCAAACAGGGCAAACAGCAGGATCAAGGATTGGCTGAGGCAGAAGAGGCACAGCCAGTGTCTGTAGGAAGGTGCTGGGTGTGCCGGGGCAGCGTTGGCCTGGTGCCGTGGAACCTGGCTCCGGCTGTCCCTGGGGATGGCTCCCGGCAGGCACAGCTCGCCCTGCCAGTCTGCTCTGTGCCCCCCTCTCCAATGCACAGACAGGGGAAGCTGAGAGACTGCTGTGATGTGAAAGGGCATTACAGACCATCCCTGCCCCAGTTCTGGTTCTCTCGGTGGAAACACATCAGAAGCAGTCCATTAAGCGTATAACTGTCAGGCAGTGGAGCTGCTCTCTAAAATCAGGTCACCAGGGTTGTACTTTCCTTTTATCAGTAGTATTAGTAATGGCCAGTAGATAAAGTACAGTTCCCTAAACCAGAATGTGTTTACAGAGACTTGCTGAGATCTAGATTTTGCATCCCAGCAAAAGAGATCAAAAAGTGAGAGAGGTCCAGAGGAAGCTAATGGAGAAAGCAAGATGTCTCCATAAGGATAGGTAACTTTTTTTGGTTTTCTGTCCTGGATGTTCTGAAAATTCATGACTGGCTCTTGCCAAATGAGTAGAGTGGCTAAGAAAAAAAAAAACAACAACAGAATACAAGGGTAAATATGCATGCATGCATGCATGTGATGTGTCTCCAGCCAAACTGGGGCACCCCAGTGACAGTTTTATGCAAGGTTCTCATACCTCTAATCACTAGCACAACACTATTGATTGCTAATCATAGTAAAACTCTGCAAAGCAACTATATTTCTGCAGCATTGTGGCTGCTTGTCTGTTGAGTCACACATCAGTTTTGCTATAGTTACCTATAAGTAAGTAGGCTGAGAGAGTTGGGGTTGTTCATCCTGGAGAAGAAAAGGCACCAGGAAGACCATATTGCAGCCTTCCAGTACGTAAAGGGGGCCTATAGGAAAGATGGGGAAAG
The DNA here is from genome assembly GCA_013389985.1 of Dryoscopus gambensis. NCBI lineage: Eukaryota > Metazoa > Chordata > Aves > Passeriformes > Malaconotidae > Dryoscopus > Dryoscopus gambensis. Next base: position 55,379 of record WEIT01009295.1, read on the forward strand.
ACTTTTAGCAGGGCCTGTTGTGATAGAACAAGGCATAATGGTTTCATACTGAAGGAAGGCTGATTTACATTAGATATAAGGAATCCGTATTTTATGGTGAGGGTAGAACAGGTTGCCCAGAGAGGTGGTAGGTGTCCCATCCTTGGAAACATTCAAGGTCAGGTTGGATGGAGCCCTGAGCAGCCTGATCAAGTTGAAAGTGTCCTTGGTTATTGCAACATGTTGAACTAGATGGCCTTTAAAAGTCCCTTCCAACAAAAACCATTCTGTGATTCTATGATTATATTCTCAAAGATAAATAAAAATGTATCCACTTTTGATCTTCTTGAGTTTTGTTCTACTCCAGGCATTAAACTTGTGTCTCTTGCATCCACAAGAGAAACCAGTTCTGACTTTTTTCCCTTACTATCAAACTGCGCAATGGGAAAGAATTTTTTAATTGTTTTATTAAAATGCCTACATGTCAAGCTGAATTTCTGATACTAGACCTATTCTACAGGACTTCTGTTTAGCATTTTAGAATTGCCATTTTAGTATCAACTTTCCTACTATCTGTGAAGTGGGTATATTAAGGAGCAACTGATGGGGAGCCAGGCTAGGAGCAAGTATCTGGGCAGATTCCCTGCCATAGTCTAAAAGTAAATTTGTGAAGCCCCAGATTTAGTGCTCCCTCACTCCCCAGTTCCTGTGCTGCAAAAAAGCACTAACTACCCCAAGTTCTTCCGCCATCAGAATTCTACTGTACGTACAAATCACCGTGACTACAAGCTCTTATTATGATTCATGAGTACACTTTATAGCATTTCTAAAGTGCAGAATTTTATTCCTGGTTTCTAGTTGATGCGATAAATTTCCCTGCCTTTCTGTCTCCTTCTATATCACTACCACCAGCACCCATTGGTCAAATTAAGGTCTTCTGCATTAGAAAAAATAGATGCTATTCTTTATAAGATATATGGAAAAGAATAAGTCTATCCAGCAAGAGACCTTACTTTACACTCACCTTGAGTTGAAATTGAAAACATGTTTCATATCAAGCATAGAACAGTAACATTTTTATAGTCAACTGTTCCATTGAAAGCACCATATTTTATTTCATATATCCAACTATTGCACGTGCCCTCGTTTGCTATTTAGCAGTGCTAAACAGTTACATATGAAGGTGAGAGTTTCCTCTGCCCTACGCTTCACCATGTGTATTGATATATTGATTTGTTAATATACAATTCTGATTTTGTAAATGATGCCATAAACTTCGGGGTAGTGAGACCCTGAAACCCATAAACAGGGTAGTAAGAAAGCAGGACTGTAGATCTTTACACTGTTATCTGACATTTGCACTAACAACAAAACATTTTAGGAATAAATAGGCTAAGGATCCCTGACTCAGGAAGCTTCAGGCTTACTCAAAATCTTGTCTTGTTTTACATCACGCACAGCTCACGCACTGCCAGTGCAGTGCTGCTGCCTCCCCTCACTCTGGCCCCCAAGATCACTCGTGCCTGTTTGCCATGTGGTGAATCAGGAGTGGACAGAGCCATTACTCCATTAGGAGTAATGACAGGCCGTGTCCATGACACACGTCTCTCAGTCTGCTGTTCTTCCCAAAAGCTGCAGCCTGGAATGTTACTTGTCCCTATCCTATTGAGGGGAACTTGGCATGGAACAAAATGTAGATTTTCTCCTTTGAACTGGAGCGTTTATTGCAGCTGGCCTTCAGAAGCTGAGATGCCTGTGCTTGACAAAAACAGTCAGCTACTGGAGGTTTCAACGAAAGCTGCCATACTGTGCACTAAGACAATTAGCAATGATGCTCTAGTTTCTGCGCACCCTAGGCTGGGTGGCTCTACTTTATGAATTAAAAGCTGGTTTTACTGTTTGTCTGCAAAATAAATAGGTCATTGCTTAGGGACATATAACTGAAGTAACTGCCTTTCATTCATGTGAAAAGCAACAGTCATCCTTGTTTATATTAACTCACAATTTCATTGTATGTTTTGGAAATGCAAGGGTTTGTGACTAAACACCACATTAGGGATCTTTTTATTCTCTATTTCAGTTTCAAGATGGAATGTGACTTGCATGCATCTACAGTCAAGTGAGAGATGGAAATAATAAATACTAGAATTATATCGATTAAAAGTAAGATACAAAAGGGAAAACATCTTATTACAGTATCTTACAAAGATGTATTAAAACAAATGTTGGATTTACTGTAAATCTCTTCAGAAAAAAATACAGGTGGGATTTACTAATTCTCAACTCTGCAACTGAAGAAAACGGCTAATTTTCCATAATGTTTTTCTGCCAGACAGATTTCATGTACATGAATTTTTCAGTTGCCCCCAGATTCTTCTTTTTAATTGTTAAAAAAACAAAACCAGGAAAGGTGTTTGTGTGGGAGAGAAAGAGGAAACTTTCATAAAGTTAAATAATTTTCAAGCTCTTTTACGCAATGGTTGCACTTAAATGTTCTATTGTTTGAATTGTTGAAAATATTTAAGGTTTTACAGTGCAGTAACACTTTCATTGTGGAGCGTAAGGAATGGTTTAAATCTAAAGAGTAAGACCGATGTGAAGGACAAAAAGGACAAAAGTAGAGCAAAACAGTAGCTGCGATGTTTTTGGTTCCATGATTTCTGTCTTGGTTTTTCAATTTCAGGGCGTGCCTTTATATATATGTCTATCTGCTTTATATGGAGGGTGAAAAAAGGAGGGGCTTGGTTGCAGGAAAAACAAAGAGAATGAGAGTTTGTGAAGGACCACTGGAGACAGGAAGTGCAATGTCGATGAAAGAAGGAAGCGAGAGCCATAAGAGAAGCAGTCCATCAGACAGGGTCAGGAGAGTTAAGAGCAAAGAGTACTGTGCAGTGACATCATCACTGCACCCACTGAAATCACTTCCGTGTCTCCCAAACCGGAACTCCAGTGGAGTCCTTACAGGAAAATGCATAGCCTTCCCCTTAGCTCATGGAAACACCAAGCAGTGGTGGCTAAGAAAATGACTGCATGGAAACTACATCACTGAATGATGAGGTGTGAAATAATGATTTTTCTCCTACAGCAAGGCTAAATTACAGCTGAGAATAGAATGCAGATAAGAAGGACCTATTTGCCAATGTCCCTGCATTTCTACTTCTGAGTATTTTGTAATTAAAGTAGAAATGTGTGTTTAAGTAAGCCAAGATACGCATTTACCAATTCAGGATGCCTTTGCAATGTCATCACTGTTGTGAAATCCCACTGTTTACAACAGTTCAGTTTTAACAACACATTTCTCTAACTTCCTCTCCTGAGAGGCAAGAAAGCTAATGCAGCCTTGCACACTGCATACTCTCCTGCATTACATTATTGCATCTGTAAGTGGAAGATCATATATTCAAATCCCTTTCACAGCTGCATGCCTGCACAGTAGTATTACAAGGTAGTGTTAAATACTTAGAATAAGGCTCTCATGAGTGACTTCTGAAGAGACTTACTTTGTAAACTATGAGCCTAGTCAGTCAATTAACTTCTAAGCCTGTGTACTACTGTGCTCACCTTACCTGCATGCAGTAAAGTTGGGTTAATATACTTATAAAACCATGTATCTTTGAAGTATCCAAACCAACAAAGGCTTAGCAATATTTATGATCATTACATCACCATATATATACTCATCCATGAACAGACTTGTATGTTCCTAATTGGACCTTCAGCAGGTGTCTCACATAGGTATAATTATTGCATGGGTGGTTCTGTTTTATCATGGCACGTCTAAATATGTCATGCTATTGGTATGAACATAATAGACAGCTGAGGAATGTTACAACAAATGCGTAACATATAATTTCCGCCATAGACCAATGATCACAGCACTTAACTTCTAATGTAGGAAAACTCTCATTCTGTAAGGGAAGCATGTATGAAGTGGAATGGTACTGGACATTAATTGATTTTTTCCCTTTTAAAAAATACTTCAAGGTCTCTTTTAATCAAAGTTTTTAAAATTAAAAGCATGGATAAAAAAAAATCTAGTCTTTTAATGGAAGCAAATCTGTTTTCCTTGGCAGTTTCCTGTATAGGCATGCTAGCAGGTGAGAACTGTTTAACTTGAAACCCAACATAAGATCCTTAAAAATGAACAGCTCACTCTTACAAATATCCAACATCAAGGGGCAGATAAGAGACAATGCGGAATGTAAAGACCAATTGCACCCTGTGTCCTGGTTCCAGCCAGGACAGGGTTAATTTTTGCAGTAGCAGAGAGGGGGCGTGGCCAGGACCTGGCAGTTATTCCCTACCACCTCAGTCATTGCTGGGAGCAGGGACGAGGGAGAAGGGGTTGCCACTAGTCAAGCAAGCATGATGGACGGAGCGGTGGGGTAATGCTGGTTCTGAGTAGAGGGAGTGGTCAGCATGGCATGGCTGTGGTCAGGTCAAGCTCTGCACTCTCTCTTTTATACACTTTTGTTATTAATATTATTGTTGTTGCTGTTCATTTTCTTATTTCAGCCTGTGATCTTTGCCTTTTGAGCCTCCAGTTCTTCTCACCAATCCGCTGCAGCACGGAGGCGGAGAGGAAAGAGGAGGAGTAAACTAGCAGTGTGTGGTTTGGAGTTTCACTGGGTGCACTAAATTGGGGAGTGCCATTCCCATAACACCATGTTAATACTGGGGTGTCCTACCAGTTGATCAGCAGATATAACATTTGCCTTCTGATCTTAAAAAAACAGATGACAAGATATTTTTAATTTTGAGACTGCCATATTGTAGGCAAGAAAAAGTGCAAGTGCATAGGAGGCAAGATCTGTGTGAGAACTTAGGAATATAGTGATGCTATATGTATGTGTACCTGAATCCAAGTCACCTTTTCTAGAAATATTTTTTGAGGGGGAAAACCACCAGCTTCCTCTCCATATTACAAATGTAATTTGCCTATCTCCTCCCAAAGAGGTGCTTTTAAATTAATTTTCTTCTTAGTAGTCAATAAGTGCTGTGATTTGAATTAAGTATGAGAATAATAATGTGGTTAAGCCATGACACCAGGGGGAAAAAAATATACGGAAATCGATGAATGTATATGACAGGAAAAAAACCAAAGAAACAAAATCAAAAAAACCCCCCAAACCTGGCTCTGGAAGGCAGTAGTAAGTATAATTCCCAGGTTCTATCATCAATGTACACCTCTTAAACTAACACGACTAACAAAGAAAAGGCTTGGAAGACATTTAAAAACAGACCAATGAGCCAAATTGAATGTACAATCGCCTTAGAAGTGTTTCATCCTTTGCCTTAGAACCCACTTATGCTATTTAAAGAAAACCGAAGGAAAACTAATGAGTCAGTAGGACTCACATAGTTTCAGGAAATGGCTTTGTACCCACTGCCACATTATATCAAGAGGAGAAGGAATGACCTCATTACATCTGAAGACCAACAAAGAAGAGACCTTTGTAACCTTCCTGCTGGTTTCTGGCTTCCCGCAGCAACATTGACAAATACATCCAAGAAGCTGGCCCTGAGTCATCTCACCCGTTTTGGTGCTGTACACATGAGAGTCCTGCACGAAACAGGGTCACACTGAACCCATGTAAGTTTCAGATAAGCCATTCTGCTGCCTATCACTCTCCATCTGGCATTCCTCCAGACCTGGATAAAATTTTCCCTTTACTTGTGTACACTTTTCTCCTGTTCTCAAATCATATTGACCTGATGTCTACCTCCTGTCTGAACACCAGTGCACCATGCAGTACAAGTGTTTGCAGTTGCAACTTGTTTACGAGGCTATGCAGAAAAGGGTACAGACCTCCTTAGAGTGGCCACACTTTTCTCTCCTTCTGTGCTTCAATATAGCCCCATCATGATCCCCCTGACAGATCCCTGTTCTTTTTACAGAGGATCCTTCAATCATGAGGCCTTGCTCAAGCTGGCTGCAAGATAAGCAAGGGGTCCAGCTCATGTTTTTCTCAACCAGCCTCATCAATTCCTCACCAACTTAGAGCAACACTGCACAATTCTGATCATTTACCGCAAGGTCTGAGTGTGCAATTGCAGTCACAGCTGCAGATTCCTCAGACGCTCTCCAAGTAAAAAGAAACTCTGCAAAGGCTTGATGGTTGCATAGAAATGAACTGCAAGTGAAAAAATGAAATGAATTGCAAGTGAAAAAAGTATGTTCTTTTCAAGTGCACTTAAAACTGGGAATAAAAATCATCAAAAAGTGATAAAGAGAAGAAAATGTCATCCTTGCTGGCACTTGGCCTAGTATTTGGGCAATAAAGATTCCTTCAGGTTTTTTTTCTTTTTTTCCACCTGCATACCTCTATAGATAGAGGCTGTCACCTGCTGAGTAGCTGATAACGCTCCAAGGAAGAGAGAGGGATGAAGGATAAACTTGCTGAGCTCATATCTGCATCTCAGCAAAATGGCCAGAAACCTGACAAGTGAAGAAGGCAGGTATTTCACAGCCCTCCTGTTAAGGAAACTTTCCTGTCTGACCATTCAGGAGCACTCTGGCAGTCACACTCTCACCACCAGAGACATTAGCTAGTGGGACCGAAGCCCATTTGCAGCGAGCAACTCCAGTGAGCAGCCTGACGCCCTACACACCTCACTCTCACACAGCCAGACCTGTTTTCCTTACTGGTGCGACCTAAGGATTCTTACAGCTCCCAGCTCCTGCTGTGTCAGGCTATTTTGTGATCTTAAATATTAAAGTAAAAAACCCCAGCCACCCAGTATCCAGAATGCTGGCTGGCAGATTTATGGGTTAAAGAAGTTTTTTTAGTTCTTTTTTTCTTCCTGATGGAAATGGTGTTATAATAAGTCTCCTTTGACTATGGAGAATTTTGAAGAAAATAAAATTTTATCCATTCTTGAACATCAGGGTTCAAGCCTCCTGCCTTTTGTTTCCCCCAAGTTTTTTTTCCTGTGCTGTCAGCAGAAACTTGAAGGGGACAAATTTGTGTTATTATATCTGAGGTACATTGTGGATGCTGAAAGCTGGTCAGAGAGGAATTTTACAGCTTCCAGAAAGTGTTTGTGGAAAGGAAGAACTTCCTCAGATTCTGAGAAAGATGCTGTGAGACATCGCAGTGAAAGAATGCAAAGAAACCTTGCACCTGTTTTTGACTGAAAAATATTTTGAAAAGGGCGTTGGTAGTTCTCGCGCTCAGCTTGGGTGGTAGAATGCTGCGACCTTCCCAAAAGTGTCTCTAAGGAAATCTCCCTGTGTAACCAGCACACCTGCACACACATGTACGCTCTCACACCGGATTGGTGATCACATAGTCTGAGGATGAATGAGCAGAGAGAATCTTCACATGAGGTTCTACAGGAGAGATCTTTAATGTGTCCGCACTCGTGCAAGGTTTTCAAAGTGCTGCAAGAGCAATGGGGGTCCGGGGGAAGGAAACCAATCAGAAAGCTCTGAGGACGTAACAGAACAGAGCATTCTGGGGGAAGCCATCTCAGTCACCATAAGCTGGAAAGGAACCTAGGACTTTTTCCATCAGAGGACTCTCTTCGTTCCTCATCCAGCAGGTCCACTGGCCTCTACAGGTAATGGTCAGCCAATGGTGATCAGGAGGTGGTTGGTCAAAGAACCAATAACCATCTGCCGCTCGTGCAGACCTAGATATAAAAAGAATTGTTTTTTCATAATAAACCACCTTTTTTCATCCTGAGTTCATGTCGTCTTGCTGACCGGCCCTACTGCAAACAGCGACATCTGGTGACCCCGACATGATGAACTGTCTGGAATAACATGGTCCCCAGCCCTTGGCAAAGCTGATCCAGACACTGTTGGGGTTGTAGGGCCGGTCTGCATAATCCAGCTCAGCTGTGTGCTGCAGCAGGCAGGACTTCTCGTAGTCAAACACCGTGATGGAGGAGCCCGGCATCACCTTGCACATCAGAGTCCTACAGTTGGGGATGTCCAGTGTTGGGGAGTTGACAAAAATGGGATGCTCGCTGCAGTTGTAGGCCCACACCCCATCCATTTCCTTGCTCAGTAAAATCCTGTAGCTGATTTTACTTCAAGTCCTTCTCACAGTCTCGCTGGTCTTGTCCGGGTTTAGCTGCCCGAGGCAGAAGCTGTTTCCTTGAGGTAGGTCATAGAAGATACTGACAGACTGTTCGTGCACTGTGTACAGGCGGCCCATGCGTGTCTGGTGCTCCCAGTAGGCCACGTGGCACCAATGGCGCCTCTTCAAGGCATTGGGCGACGTGCTGGCATCTGAGAAATCTCTGGGTGTGACACTGGGAGAGTTTGTAGCCTCTGTTTCAGTGTAAGACAACGTGGAATCTGATAGATCCAGTGGCTTTTGCTCATCCTTAGGAGAGAGCTGAGAGTAGGGAGGTGGTGGAGACTGGCCCACTTCAGAGGCGGCTGAAGTGGTAGGGGTTGCCGCAGACCGTGGGTCCATCGGAGACACTGAAGCTCTGGCACTGGCAGAGGGGCTTCAGCTTGGCGGGGTGCTGCAGGTTGGGCCAGCGGAACAGCTTGCCCAGGAGGAGGTGCCGGGGTGCCGCCAAACCCCCCAGGCGCACCTTGGTGCAGGCCACCATGACGCAGCCACTGGGCATCCCGCCACAGAACTCAAACGCCTCCAGCAGACTGTCCAGCGAGCGCTCCTTCAGCNGGCCCACTTCAGAGGCGGCTGAAGTGGTAGGGGTTGCCGCAGACCGTGGGTCCATCGGAGACACTGAAGCTCTGGCACTGGCAGAGGGGCTTCAGCTTGGCGGGGTGCTGCAGGTTGGGCCAGCGGAACAGCTTGCCCAGGAGGAGGTGCCGGGGTGCCGCCAAACCCCCCAGGCGCACCTTGGTGCAGGCCACCATGACGCAGCCACTGGGCATCCCGCCACAGAACTCAAACGCCTCCAGCAGACTGTCCAGCGAGCGCTCTTTCAGCCACTTCAGCAGTGAGTAGGTGACGGCCTTCAGCTCCTGCTCCAGCAGCAGCAGCCGTGCCTGCACCTCCTGGCCCCGCCACTCCAGGGAGCTGCCGTCAGCTGTGCCGTCGGGGCCGGGGACGGCGGTGGGGTGAGGCTGGGGGGCCACCTGGCTCCCACTCTGAGAAGAGGCAGCAGGTCACGGTCTGGCCATCGCTCTCCAGCACGGAACAGGGGGTGTGGAGCCGGGCCCCGCGCCCCTCCACCATGGGGTACCCGCGTGGCGCCGCCTCGCCCACCACCCCGCACCACTCATCCGCCTCCCACAGGAGCATGTTGTGTGCTACCATGTGGAGCTCCACCAAGGGGCTTTTCTAGGTGATCTTGCAGCTCCCGTGGCTCCAAAGTCATGGCCGCTCCTGGCGCTCCTATCTCTGCTGTCACTTTCTGGAATGACATGGCCCCCAGCCCTTGGTGAAGCTGATCCAGACACTGTTGGGGTCGTAGGGCCGGTCTGCAAAAATCCAGCTTGGCCGTGTGCTGCAGCAGGCAGGACTTCTTGTAGTCAAACACCTTGATGGAGTAGCCCCGGCATCACCTTGTGCACGATCAGAGTCCTACAGTTGGGGATGTCCAGTGTTGGGGAGTTGACAAAAATGGGATGCTCGCTGCGGTTGTAGGCCCACACCCCATCCATTTCCTTGCTCAGTAAAATCCCATAGCCGATTTTACTTCAAGTCCTTCTCACAGTCTCGCTCGTGTTGTCCAGGTTTATCTGTCTAAGGGAGAAGCTGTTTCCTTGAGGTAGGTCATAGAAGATACTGACAGACTGTTCGTACACTGTGTAGAGGTGGCCCACGCGCGTCCGGTGCTCCCAGTAGGCCACGTTGCACCAATGGCGCCTCTTCATGGCATCGGGCAACGTGCTGGCATCTGAGAAATCTCCAGGCATGATGCTGGGAGAGTTTGTAGCCTCTGTTTCAGTGTAAGACAACGTGGAATCTGATGGATCCAGCGGATCCATACTCTTGTCCTTAGTAGAGAGCTGAGAGTAGGGAGGTGGTGGAGACTCTGGCCCACAAAGGTAGCTGAAGTGGTAGGGGTTGCAGCAGACTGTGGGTCCATCGGAGACACCGAAGCTCTGGCACTCGCAGATGGGCTTCAGCTCGGTGGGGTGCTGCAGGTCAGGCCAGCAGAACAGCTTGCCCAGGAGGAAGTGTGGGGGTGCTGCCAAACCCCCCAGGTGCACCTCAGTGTGGGCCACCATGACGTGGCCACCAGGATGCAGCCACTGGCCATCCCCCCACGGGACTCAAACGCCTCCAGCAGGCTGTCCAATGAGTGCTCCTTCAGCCGCTTCAGCAGCAAGTAGGTGATGGCCTTCAGCTCCTGCTCTAGCAGCAGCAGCTGCACCCGCACCTCCCAGCCCCACTGCTCCAGGGAGCCGCTGTCGGCCGTGCCGTTGAGGCCAGAGGCATCAGCGGAGGAAGGCTGGGGGCTGCCTGGCTCTCGTTCCGAGAAGAGGCAGCAGGTCATGGTCCAGCCATCGCTCTCAAGCGTGGAGCGGGGGATGTGGATCCAGGCCCTGCACCGCTTCGCCATGGGGTCCCTGCATGGCGCCGCCTCGCCCGCCACCCCGCGCTGCTCCTCCACCTCCCGCAGCAGCAGGCTGTGCGCTACCACGTGGAGCTACGCTGAGAAGCTTTTCTCCGTGATCTTGCAGCTGCCCATGGCTCCCAAGTTGTGGCCACTCCTGGCGCTCTGACAGCATCTCTGCTGTCACTTTCCGGGATGACTGTGGTAGATAGGGACAGG
>WEIT01009296.1:6875-52272 GCA_013389985.1 Dryoscopus gambensis
CTTCTCGGGGCCTTTGGCCCCTGGGCCCTCCAGAGATTAAAACCTTTTGGAACTCACACTAGAGGCCCCTCTCAATTCCTTTACCCTCAGGCGATGCTTTGCCTCTCCATCAGGCTACCTGGCATGGCCCTCCTTCCAGGAGCCAGTGCACGTGATCAACTTGCGTTCTGTCCTCCCAAAGACGCGTCTTTTTCTCTCCGTCCCACCTTGAGACGAGGATGCTCCACACCAAGGACTGACGCTCCGTCTCCTCTGACTGAGGGCACGGCCAGGGACACGGACTGACAGCATCAGTCAAGCTCTCCTTTTATATTTGTCATACCTGAATTACACTGCTCATTTTGACTTCATAACATCTTTTCTGCTGGGTGAAAAAGCATGTTCAAACTGAAAAACTTCCCACAGGAAAAACTGCAGAAATTCAAGGAGTAACTTGAAGTTAAGAGTCAGTCTTGGGTCAGAAATATGTGTAGGTCTGTAAGGGTATCTATACATGTTAGTGTAGCACCTGCCTGGGCAATCTAGCTGAACAAAAATTTCCTTGAACTTTGGTCTGTACTGTTGATTATTTTCTAGCAGTAATCTTAAGTTTTTAAATCTTCTGTGTATATCAAATAAAAACTTCATTTTTAATTTCTCTAATAGTCATAAGATTGTTGCCTCAAGTATTACTGAATTGCATATTCAAATATTAACATGTGTTTTAACCAACAGAACATAACATTGCAATTTTCACATTGGAAATATATATCTTAATTTGTTTGAAGATTAATGATTTTAATAACAGCATAAATCATATCATGTCATAAGCATAAAGTCTACTCATTAACATGACTATAAGATACTACTACACCGTAAAACTTGTAAATCAAAAGAATTTAGTTTTGCTACTTCTCAAGCATCTATTTGACAAGATATTTTATAATTATTTTTATGATTTTATTTTATTAATCCATCACTCCAGCTCTATGTTTTTTATTATTTTATTAGTTTTGATATATTTGTTGAGTAGTTAAGCGTTATGCGCCTATCCTAGCTATGTATCTTCCAGTATTTTTTCTGTTTGATCTCTTTCCACCATCTGGAACTGAATTCCAGAAGACCATGCAGAGAACTTCAATTCTAAAATAGCCAATGCAAAATGGATGATGGATAAAAGGACAAATGAAAATAAAATATCAGTATCTCAATGAAGATAAACAATTTTCAGGTTCAATCCTTGTACCTCAATTAATCAGCCTAGTTTACTGCCTGCCAGACATGCCAATGCCACATTAAATAGCATTACAGTAAACATCTGACGTATTAAGGATTTAAACCAATTAATAACTATTTGCTAAAAACTATTTAAGTTCTGAAAATCAAAAGTTATTCCCACCGAATGGATTCTCTGTTTTAATAGATGTTGTTTATTTAGCAGTGTCCTTCTGTGAGAATATTCAGAAATAAAATGTTCCCAGGTATTTTCCTGGATCAGTGAGCAAAATTCCAAGGAGATTAACATTAGTGTGGAATACTTAAAATGTGTGAAACATATTAATTTACTATAAAATACATGAATAAGATAAGAAAAAAGTAAGAAAAAAAAAACATGCAACACCTAGTTTTCCATTTTGTATAACTAAACTCCCTCTCCTGCATTTTCTAGTTAACGGAAATAATCAGTTTATTAATCCTTGAAATAGGATTAATTTCATACAAACTTCCTTTGTTATTAAAAACAGTCTACATGAGATTAGGTAGAAACCTGTCTAATTGCACCTTGAAAGGCGCCAGTGATGGTTTTTCATTGGATCACCTACAGTTTGCTTATGATGGAAACAAACAGGTACTTCTAGTGCATTTCACCATAGGGCAGTGCTCACCTTGGGGGCTCACAAAAATCTTTCTGATTCTCATTTTCCTCTTTCACTAAGTAGAGAGAGAGAAAAGTACCCAGAACCACATCACAAAATGCCAAGAAGTGTTCTCAGCCCTGCGATTATCAGGTGGGCCATGAAGATTCTCAGAGGGCTGGCGTATCTCTGCTATGATGACAACTGAGGGAATTGGGTTTGTTCAGCTTGGAGAAGACTCAGGGGAGACCTTAGAGCACCTTCCAGACCCTAAAGGGGGCTACAAGAGAGTGGCAGAGGGACTTTTTACAAGAGAAAGTAGTGATAGGACAGAGGAGAACAGTTTTAAACTCGAGGGGAGGTTTGGATTAGATATTAGGAAAACATTCTTTACTGTGAAGTGGTGAGGCACTGGAGCAGGTTGCCAGAGAAACTGAGGATGTCCCATCCCTGAAGTGTTCAAGTGTTTAAGTGTTCAAGGGGACGGGGCTTTGAGCAACCTGTCTACTGGAAGGTGTCCCTTCCCATGGCAGGGGTGTTGGAAGTAGATGATCTTCAAGGTCCCTTCCAACCCAGCCATATTATGATTCTGTGATTCTATGAACTTGAAACATTCTGTTGAATCAGAAAACTGCCATCTTGTGTTTCATTTCCTTTCACAGTTTATTGTGAATACCTTGAAAATTGAAGTCACAGCCAAAAGAACACTAAGTGGTACACCTTGTTTGTGAACTTCAACCACACTACTCTTTATCTTTGCTTCCCTCTTTCTCTCCACTCAGATCTAACTGCTCCTTTCATGTTATGCATGGTGACAACCTGATTAACCATCACGGAAAGAAAACTAAATTTCTTCTCTGATATGCAATACAGAGAGTGTATTAATCTCTGAATTAACATTTTCTGCATTCACAGTCTCTCCATACCAGTAGAATATTTTTAAAAATAAACTTAAATTTCAAGGAAAATAAATTATTTTCCATTTTTCACTCTATTGTACTACCTACCGCAAAAGCAGAATTTTTCTTAGCACAGATTCTGAATTATTTATTCTATCCATACCATTAGCCAGAACTAATACATGATAGTAGCAGCTTGAATAATCATGGAGAAAAGCAAATTCTAGTATCAGAAGTGAAAAACAGGAGAGCCAGTTTGTTGTTAAATTGTTGCTGACAAGAGTAGCTAATTGTTTGGCTTGCAAAGAAGTAATCACCTTTTAACGCTGCTGAAGTTCAAAGGGTCAAGAAACAAAACTACCTATTTGGTACAATCAGGACCAGCTAACTACATAAACATCTCAGGAGGGAAGATGGAAGGTAGCAGACAGAACAAACTGGTCTTTTTGCCTAAAGTTCTCAGATTTTGTAGCCTTCTCTCCCATGTATTAACCCCAGTGGGTTTTAAGTCTTTAACTCTTGTGACCCATACTGACATACAATTACACTTAAGCTTCAGTTTTGTAAAATAAATGTTTTCTGAGTTTGTGCTTGCTGAGTGCACCCCCTCACATCCTGCAAGGGTGAACCAGCAGACATTCTAAAATGGCAGAAAGTAAGAACGAACGGGAAAAAGTCTAAACAGCATGGAATGCCCTTGTGAAACAAACAAAATAAAAAAACTGAAAGAAAATTCCTGAAAACATTTGTTGGATTTACAATTTAAAAAATAAAATAATCAAACCACAACAAGACAAACAAACAGAAAAACCCCATCAGTTCAACATCAAAAATCAAGAAACATATTTGCTTCTGCCCCTTAATGGCTTATCACTATAGTTGGACAGCGGAGTAATTCAGAATCTCTACCTTTGCTAGCAGCATCCTTTTTAGCAGTACGTGGTGGGTGGACTCCCATTTCCCCCACTGGCAGGATGGGAGAGAATAGGAAGAACAATGCAAGAAAACCTTCATGAGAATGACAGTTTCACAATAAAGACAATTTAGTAACTTAAGTAAAGGCAGAGGTAAAAAACAAGTGATGCAAAGGAAATCAGTCACAACCTGCTGATGCCCATCCAGTCTCTGAGCAATGGCTGCTTCCTCCAGAAAACACTCCCCACAATTTTTACTGCTGAGCATGATGTTATATGGTATGGAATATCCCTTTGGTCAGTTCAGGTCAGCTTTCCTGGCTGTATCCCCTTCCAACTTCTGGCCCATTCTCAGCCTACTCATTGAGAGGGGAAAAAGTGAGGAAAAGAGAAAGCCTTGGTGGCCAACAAGAACTGCTCAGCAATAACAGACACACTGGCATGTTACTAATGTTGTTTTAGTCACAAACAAGAATACAACACCATACTGGCTGCCACAAAGAAAATTAACGTAGTCTCAGCCTAGACCCGGTACACAGTCCCTTGGATCACACAGTACAATTCATAACCTTGAGTTAGCTGTTTGCAAAAGGGGCCTCCTGCACCCAGAATGCAAGCAGCAAGAAATGTCTTCGAACTGTATTGGTGGATGATGTTTCAGAAGTCTCCCTTCGAAGTAGATGACTGAATATGTAAGAGACCATGGTGCCAGATGCATACAGAGCAAGCCAAAAGAATTACTTAGTAACCTTTGACAGGCTCCCATTTAGTACTTTGCATTGTGTTAACAAGGTTGTGTAAACTTGAACCCAGAGTGAATTAAGAATACCCAAGCCTCATTGATGAGTATCTTTTGAACAGAAGTGCTGGAGCATCTCTCATCTAACCTGAGTGACATTTAGAAAACAGGGCATCCTTTAGAGAGAGAGAAGATGTAGGTGTGATTTTCTAAAAGTTAGATGAGTTCACCATCCTTAACATCCTGCTACCTGGACAACTAGCCATAATCACTATATTACTATATTATTAGCTTAATATGTTGTAAAAAGCTTAATATGTTATATACCTTCTTCAGTGGTGTTTCTGGTGCCCAAACCTTCTTTTTAAAAGCATGTCTTTCAAATTGCAAACATATCATATTCAAATAAAGAGGACTTTATCTCAACCATTATTTCATAAAAATGCAAACACATAATTTTGATAAAATAAGAAATAATAAATCTTGCATTCTCTCAGGAGCTTCGGCAACAGCCCACCTCATCTCATAGAACCAGTTCCTTCCTCTACTACCTGACACATTTTTCTAACCCCATTCTGATCACAGTAACAGGCTGTGGTAGTAGCAAAGTCTCTTTGCACATCTACCTCCAGGCGCATTGTGATCTCTACTCCTTCTGGAGTTCATTTCAGCCATATGACTTACAGCTGTTCCAGGAAATTTTGCTTAGTGCTTCTACTGAATTCCCGTGTACAGGGCAAGGATGCATTTCTTTCATTCCTCAGCTCTGTTGTGTTACACTGACAGTTCTGGAGCACTTCTTGGTTTTTACAAACAATCCTTAGGGGAAGTAACTTACCATTTTGTGAGGAGTAACTTTCAGGAAGTTCAGGGGGTTCTGTGTGCAATAACAATACAAGCAGCGGGAGAGCAGTTCACCAATACACAATAGATCTGACTATGCTTTACTGAGATTGTAAGAGATTCAGCTTGATGGTATTACCTAACACCAAGAAAAGGACTGCAAGATCATGCAGTTGCACTTTATCTTGACCTAGAGAGATCACCTTCGAGTAATAAAAGCAAGTTTAGTTCCTTCGCCCATGTAATTTCTGCCTTGCTCATGAGACTGTCAAAGCCCATGTCATTTATGGTTGCTACAGATGCCATTCTGAGATACAGTTGTCAGTGAATCAATTGATAACTGCCAATAAACAGGCAACAGGCAGTAACAATTTTCTCATCTATATCGCCTTGCACTGCACACAGGAAAAGCAGTGCAAATCGAGTGAATGTGAACTGGCTTTTTCCTCATACAGTCAATCTGATATATGAAACGAATCAGTAAAACCTGACCACTGTTCAATAAATTGTTTCACGTTAGACTAAACATTGTGGTAAATTGTATTTCAAAGTGAAATTTAATAACTGGAAAAGTTTTATTAATCAAATATATGACAAACCTGATGATAGCACTGTCTTTATAGTAAAAAAGAGTAAATTCATTTGAAACAAGGCTAGAGACAGAACAGTTTGGACATAAGATATTCTGTACACCAATAAAAAATTAAAGTGGAATGACTTACCACTTCTTCATGGGTAGCACTTTCTACATTTATACCATTAACCTAAAAACAGATGCAATAGGGAAAAAATGATTTGTAATGTGAAATTAGTTACTGAAATAAAAGCAAGTATTAAACAAATGTCTGCGGAAAAAAGCGAATGTTTACTGACCTGTATTATTGCATCTCCTATAAATAACATTCCTGTCTGTTCAGCTGTGGGATTAAAGAAGGAGTAGATTTTAATTGATGGTAGCACTGAAAAAAATGCTATATTTTCTTCCAGCAATTGGCTTAACACACTCTTTGTAAGCTTCATTTGAAACTGATTTGGTTGTGAAAATACAAGGCACAGCAATCAGTATTCATCCAACAAAGATAATAGATTCCTAGCAATTTTAAACAAATTAAGAGAGCTACTTTCCATGCATAAAGAACTTGTTTAGTATGGATTACAAATGTCAATTCTCACTAATGAAGGATTTCATTAAATTATGTGGAAAATGTGATTGGCACTTTTCATTATTCTTCCACAAAAGGGAAACAAGAGTTTCTGAAACTAGCAAGTCCTTTCCCCTTGAACAAATTTACAGAGACTGCTGTAATTAAAGAGGTTGTGACTAGAATTTAATACAATCCTTTAACATGAAGTTTGAGTTAGTTTTGTCCCTAAGAATAACATTCCAATCTGCAATTTGCATGTTTCTTGCCTTACAGAGTTAATGGGAATAATGTTATGAAACTTCAAACAGATATAAACAATTAAATTTTTGAGGTCTATTCTCTAACTTTTAAATTTTTAACTTTTTTTTGTTGGAATTTGGGGATGTTTACCTCATGAAATGTATTACTCAATTAAAAGTAAGGCTCTTACCCTGCAAAAACTGATATTATTAAAGAAGGCCTATTAGTCTTATACATGATCTTTAAGGCCACAGCTTGAGGCTTAGAAGAATGCAGTCAGTGTTAACAAAGCGAGTATTATGAGAAATGGAAATAGAAGTAGAAAAGAAAGAAAACACTGCATAGAGAATTCATGATTTCTGCAATTTAGCTGTTTTTACTGCCTTTGTTACAAATTAGCACTTTCTTAAAAAATAATTTTCTCATCACTCTTTTGGCAGGTAAAAGATAATAATTCATTAGTCAGGAAATATTTCACCATTTATTTTAAAAATCATGCTACAAGTTGCATTGAAGGTCTTTACCCCACTTCTGATCCTACTTTGTATTTAAAAATAGGCATAAAATTTGTAATAGCTGGTTTAGAAAAGACATCTACGTACAGAAATTTAACTGAATTAAAGCAGTTCAAAACCATCACAAAGCAATCCGAAGTAGCCTATACTGGGTACGTACATTGCTAGAGGTGCTGAACATTAGCTTGGGCATCTCAATACTAAACTTCTATTTGAGATGTTAGTAATATATACAGCAATAGTGAAAAACAGGTGAACAATTTTTAATTCAATGCTTATGTTAGGGCCACTGGGCTATTTTTAAAAAGTTGAAGAATACTTGAATTTGAGCTAGAAGGAAGAAGGTGAGTTTGAAATTCCAGCTGTGGCAAAGCAGAAAAGGATAAATTCAAAGGATGCATGCCTTGTCCACTGTGTCTGATTGACTCAGAAGTGAGTGGAGGAATTTTAAGCCTGTTTGTATTAGCAAGTTGCCATGGTTTAACCTCAGCTGGCAATATTTACCACGCAGCCTCTTGCTCAACCCTCCTTCCCAACCCCATTCTTCTACCCCATGCCAGCTTCCAGGGCTGGGGAGGAGACTTTAAAAAAAAACCCCAAAACTCATGGGGTTGAGATAAGAACAGTTTAATAACTGAAGTATAATATAATAATAGTAATGGAAAGGAGACAGTGTGTGATAAAACCCAAGAGAAACAAGTAATGCACAATACAATTCCTCATCCCCTGCTGACTTATGCCCAGCCTGTCCCTGAGCAGCAACTGGCAGCTCCCAGCCAATTCCCCACCATTAATATTCCAAGCATGATGTTCTATGGTATGGAATAGTTCTTTGCCATGGTGTCGTGGTTTGAACTGGCTAGGTGCCCGGCTCCCACCAAATCTGTTATTTTTATAAGGGGACATAGGATTATATTGAGGAAACCTGGAAATTTGCGAGGCAAAACAGGCGCACGCTTGAGCAATTACAGTATAAAGAAAGTTTTATTACTAACAGAATTAAAGGTACAAAGAAATAATAAAAAATTAAAGCTAAACTCCCCTCTCTTCCAGCACTCCCTCCCTTTATCCAACTTGCACAAAGGATAACGAAACATGGATTTGGTCAGTTTTACAGTTCTTAAAAAAGTCTCTCCAATATTTAAGGAAAAAGAGGTTTTTTTCTCTCCTTTAAATGTTGTTTCCAAACTGCCACTAGCAAGAGACCCGCGCGGAAATCTGCTGCCATGAAAAAATATCTCTCCCATGAATCTTGCAGTCTTCCCACACTGCCAATCACAGGCCACATATAGGGTGTTTCTTTTTTAAGGATAAGCAAATTCCTGCCTGAAAAGGAATGGCTCTCTTCTTCACAAAATCTCTAGAAGTCTTTTACAGCTCCTAGGTGACCTGGCGTGGCCACTTTTCTTTTTCCGCAGGCTGCGCACAGAATCTCATCCCCCCCATGTCTTTTTAAATGGACTAAAGAGGAAAGAACAGTTTGTGATACTACAGTTTTTACCATTGCCTGGAGAAAACATTTTTAAGCTTCATGCCAGGCACACTCCACCCTCTTTTCCCGCTGCCAACTTCAGCTCTGTCCCAAATGACTCACTTTCTCTTTCTCTCTGACCTTGAAGCTGCCATGATTTTCTTCGGGCTTTATGTTGGAGAAAAAGCCTCTTTCCCTTATGCTGCTGGCTGCATGATGTCTTCCTCACTCGACTCAAGCTGCATTGGTTGCAGAAAACGCCATCGGCTCCCACTGGATCTGCACAGGGCCGCGTGAGGGTAGGGAGGGGGAAAGGAAGCCTGCCGGTCTCCAGAAGCCGCACCATGTCGTCTCAGCTGCCTGTTGTTTAAAAGCTGACCCCGGATGCCCTCAGGAGCTGGGACAGCTTTTCCTGGAGGCTTTCTGCCCTCACCGGGGAAGGGGGCCCAGCCCAGCTCTCCCACCCCTCTGCGGGAAGTCGGGAAAAAGGAAAAAGGGGATTTCCCACACTTGCACAGACTTTAAATATGCAAAATTGCAAAAGCATAATTGGCTCGGGAACTTATTAATCAATTCAGGTTCAACCTATTACACATGGAATATTTTTTTGGCCAGTTCGGGGCACCTCTGCTGGCCATGGTTGCTCCTAGCTTCTTGTACACAAATTTGCTGGCAGGGCACAGGACAGGGAAAAGTCCTTGATTTACAGAAAGCACTATTTAGCTAAAACTAAAATATCAGTGTGTTACCAACATCATTCCCTTACCCAATCCAAAACACAGCACTGTACCAGCTACTAAGAAAATGAATTTTATCCCAGCTGAAACCAGGACACAATAGGCATGTGTGATGAGGCAGAACAGAAAGAGATCATGAATCAAAGCAGTTGATGCTGAGGGTCCTTATATCCATACTTCAAGTTTCAGGGATTTTAAATGAGATCAGACAGGTCCTTCAGTCTAAACGCTCTCAAGTGAAGAGAAGCTGCCCAAGGAAGATTACTACAAAAAACTTTCTGTTTTGTGGACCCCTAAGCAGTCTATCCTAGGGCAGACCAGTGCCACACCGTGACGCACTCCTGCTGCCAGTAACAGCTGCAAGAGGCCCCAGTACACAGAAGCAGACCTTGCTTACAAGTACTGCAATAGTCCCTGAAATTGGATTCAATGTGGAATCTGGACAGCAACCAAACTAGGTATGCACAGGGAGAGTGGGTCCTCAGCTTCCTTCAGGAGGAAAACCCTAGTAAGCCAATCCCTGGATATTACTCAGTCTGTGTGGGGGTCATAGTAGGATTCATGCTCCAACTCCCTGCAGCAAGCCAGATGTGTTTGTTTATGCTTCAACAAGTACTAGTCAGCTGATCTGCGGGCCAGAGATGTGATGAGGATGGCACACAAACAGTGCTGCTTTCCTGAGGCCCCGGGTTGTTGGCTCTGCTGAGTGGTTTTGCTCTGCTGCTGCTGCTTTTGGGAAGATCAGTTGGAAACAGCAATACAGGAACAAGCACAGTAAAGAAAGAGACGTGGGAATGTGAGAGATGAATTTGGAAAGAATTTCTGTAAGAGGTGAAAACAGAAAAATGTAGGGCAAGCAAGCAAAGCATACTGAACCAGAAAATGTTTGTGTGAAAGCAGAGATCCTGATGGGAGAGTGCATGATCAAGATTTGTGGTCAGGTAGGGAGGTATTATCATTCCCCTGGATCTTCACTTATCTGCGATCCACTGCATAATGACACAACAGCACAGTTGTGCAACGCTGTCTAAGTCTTCTGAGAAAACTGCTCAGTTAAAAGTTATAAAAAAATACATAGACTAGTATTCATGTAAAAAAGGAAAGACTAAATTCTAGACATAGGTAAAATTTAACAGCTCAAGGCTTAAAGGAAAAGCAGCGATATGAAAAGGTATAAAACCTCAAGGAAGAAAACTGGGTAAATGGAGGATTGTAACTTGGCAGCACAGAAGACAATTCCTTTCAGGGAGCAGCAGAGGCTGAACTTTTCCCATGGGACTGTTGACTGCCAGGTCAGCAAAGACCTACTGCTCATTTCACAGGGGTGATGACTACTGCAACATCCCCAGCCACCTCATGCGGGTTAGCCAATAAATTTTATAGTTTAAGAGCACAAAGCAATTATATATCCTGCTTGCAGGGTCTCAAAAAACAATCAAGGCTGTCCACATAAATAAATGAGAGAAGAACCATTATGTGGTCAATACCAAACACTCTACGAACTGAAACAAGCACAGCATTTGGGACAATCAGAGAATTTTCTCTAGAAGGGCATTATGTTGCATACTAAGCCAATAATCTGGGCTCCTGCTGCTGCCATCATGGGTATGCTTGCATGTCTGTGATGAAACACTTTGGGTTTAGCCAATGGTCTATAATTTAAATCAATTAGGATTACTAAAAAATACATTTTCCATAAATCAAATTGTAGGGGGTGTGTCACTACAATGCAGAATTTACAATATAGTTTACAAGTATATTAGAAAGAAAGTGACTGGAAAAACTCTTTGGAGACAAAAAGTCAGTCCTGTTTCTCTAAGGTACATTTTAAACCTGAAGACAAGACATCTATTGATGTCTTCATGAAATCACATTCTCTCTACATGACAAAAATATTAAGTAAAATCTTCCAGGCTGTGTGAAACTCTTTCTCCCATTGGTAACATCCTCATATACAAAGGTACTTATGAAAGGCTGCTCTAAAGTTATCAGTCACTATGTGAAAAATGAAGCAATACTAAAAACAAAATACTTGAAAAAGAGCTCTGGGCTACCAGGGAGCATATAACCTTATTCACAGAAACAATAAATGCAACTGTTTCAGAATCCAGTTTGCCTGTTGAAGTTTTATTTGAAATAATATTTCAGTAGAAGTGAATTGAACATGTCCAGAAAAAAGACTAAAAAGAGAATAAGCACAAAGTACTGATAAGCAAACATACCAGGCTGTAAAAGAAAATGAGGCATGTGTTTAATAGTGCTATATCACCTTTACTCTTCATCTTAACTATCTCTAAAAAGGTTTAATGCTGATTAAATGCTGTACATTGATTAAATTCATAAGTAATACTGAATGGAGGAAAGCAGTTAGGAAACCTAAAAGGGCTTATGTTGAAGTAATGGTAAGAGAATAACCATTAAAAAATTGAAATCTTTTTGAGAATATTAGATTTGAAAAACTTTCCCCAAATGTAAATGATACATCATTCTAATCTTAAAAAAAAAACAAACAGCCTCAGACAGAGCCATGAACTATTAAAAATTCTTTTGCACTTAGTGAGAAGGGAAAAGAATCAGTAATTCTAGCTTTGCTTAGCTTACTTTTCCTATCTACTAGGGCTGAAGAAGGGCTGTATCAAATTTCCAAAAATTTGCTAGGTAGTGAAATGGTAAATTTACTGAACAGAGTCTTGGGAAATTCTTGCTTACAACTAGTTAATTGATGCACATCTCTATGCAGATTTGAGTCTGTAGATAATCTGATGTCTTTATATTTTTCAAGATTGGTCACAATACACATTTTCACTCAATTTTTGTTGAATTCCTGAATCACACGAGACACATACAAGGTACTCTGTCTTATGACAACTAGTGCTGCTTAAAGCACACAATGAGCTGCAATGACTTCATGGACCTTTCAACTCACAAGCTTAACATTAAGTATATGCATAAAGTATTTAACTGCATAAAGAAAATCTAAAGGAATAGTTAAGAAACTAGATGAAAGATAAAGATTTGAAAAACTAGTATTAAGGATGCAAAAGACTACTTCAGCATATCCAGATGTATTTTTCCCTCCTCTTCCATGAACTGGACATAACTACACTCATGACTGTAAAGATACCTGCTGCAAGCAAAACCTTTATTCTGTGATTTAAAACACAACTATATTAACTCAATTATTGAAAACTACCTTGTTAGGGAAGTTTTTAACACTGAACATACTCTTAACAGAACTTACTTAAATTTCATTTCTTTGTTTAAAAGAAAAAAACCCCAACTTTCCAAATTTCTATTTTTGACCATAAAGCTTAGTTTTCTGTCTTTGTGTCCCACTTATCATGTAAGAAAAAGCTGTAAATCACTCAATAATACAATGTGTTTAATCAAACACCCATTCCATTATTCTCATGTGCCATGTTTCCCACACTGAATCAAGTGACAGATGGCAAACTGAGACTCCTCTCTACTTTTCCTCAGTGCCTGTGCAGCAAGCACTAAGAGAACATTATGATCCTAAAACTCCTGTATCTCCCCATGAAGAAGTCACTTCTAGATCTAAGCATAGACAAGCCTGAAGCACTGAAGTTCAACATGTTGTAAGAATCAATGCAATCTGAGACACAGAATGAGTGAGAGAGAAAGGTACTGGGAAGGGGCAAAGACTGGACATAGCAAGGAATGTTTTTCAACAGGAAAATATTACAGAGAGGAATGTGGTATGAGGATAGGTGTTTAATACTAGCTTTGCTCTTTCACCTTCTCCTTTTAGATGACCTCAGCAAAAAAACAGGTTTTCAAAACATACTGCTCAGTAGATGCTTCTACTGATAAAAGCATTCTTCTGTCAATGGCTAGAATTGAATACAATCTGAAAAGAAAATTACTGTAACAGCAAATTTCTAGCACTTTTCACTGCAAACTATTAAGGGGATTAACTTAGCTTTATTAAAAACAAATAAAAATTGTGTTGTATTTTATGAATGCCCAAAAGTAAAATGAGTAAGATGTATAAGGGCAATTAGGAATCCAAAGAGCATACCAATGGGTATTAAGGAACCTAAACCTTAAAATCAAAATCTGTTTATTCTGTGCCATAATTTTTAAAAAGCAGATAATATTATAACTGTTTTCTGCGGCAAATGCCAAAATAATACTTTGTTACTATTGCCTAACCTATGTTACAGCCTATGTTATAGCAAAAATTTGCAAATTTTTATCTGAGGTGGGGACAATGGCTGCTTGTATACCAAAACGGAGAAGACTAGAATCTGGAGTAGTCCTTAGCATGACACTCTCTTTAATTAAATGTGCTTTAAAAGGCAGCCTGAAAAAAGTATGCAGTTTGGTTTTAATTCCACCCACCCAACTCATAGCAGTAACTAAAGCAGAAATTATTTAAAGGATTTTCAATGGTTTTCTGGTTGCAAACATGTTTGTGACATGAGTTACATTTGCAGTTTATAACATGATGTGTAAAAAGTACCAGCATACACTGTGATTAAATTGATTTCAGACCTACTTTAGGAAACAAAAAGAGAAAAATTCAGAGGGTCTGAAATTCCTACAGAATTCCAAGTATTTCTGTGTCTTCATGCAAGGTTCTTAAGCCAAACCAAATGGCAACGTGATTCTTGTAGGTGTTTCCAAACAAGTAGATGTTTCCAAACTTGTTGATGTTGCAGCAGAGAGAGCACATCGGAAGAGTTATCATGATAAATTCTAGAGAAAAATACTTACCATTTTACATTCAGTTCTCAATCATTTGATTTTGCTTTTACAGAAAACCATCAATTATCAAAGTAAGGAAACAAAATTGGAACACTAATTACTTTATTTTTAAAGTAATTATTTTTAAATCATTTACTAAAGCAATTAATTTAAAATTTTACTTTTTAAAGAAAAGTCTTGACCACTAAGATGTGAATATAATAAAAGCAAGGCGAAGTTTTTTAAAATGTATTTTCAGAAAATTTGTAAGCGTTATATTACTATTGCCATTTGTTACTTGGGATGTTTGCCTAACTATGGTCCTTGAGGTTGAAAACAAAAGTAAAAATACTCACACATTTTACATGGACAGAATTCAGAAGTAAGTAGCAATAATTAAGAAAAGCAATAGTTATAACTATGAATAGGTTATAACTATGAATAAGTTATATTTTGTTTATAAAATAAGTTTATTAGTCAAGCATAGCTAAGACTCAATTAAGAGTCAGTGAAAAGCTATTTAAAATTGCAAAAATGTAGTATTTCTAGAAATATGGTTAGCAGTTTTAGAACTCTATGTGTATAATCAATCTAAACTTGATAATATTTCCACAGTTTAACAGTTGGCCTCGATGATCTTAGAAGCCTTTTCCAACTTAAAAATTCTATGATTCTATGAATTATTACAGTATTTTCCAGGTAAAAATAGTTGTGTGCATTTTAAAATTAATTAAGCAATAAATTGAGAACAAATTGACAAAGGAATGTAGTACAATGTAAAGGAAGATGAATCTTATCACACAGTTGCAATATTCTAAGGCATAAGGCTTGCTGTAATAGACATATGCTTAATATCACATGTAAAAGATTTTCTGAGCTGAATAAAACAAATTGTTACTAGGTAGCATTATATAAGGAAATAAATTATAATCTGGCATCTTCAATCTTTTTTCCTAAATGTGCAACTAAATTTCCATTAATTTCTATTATATTATGCCAGAGTTTTAAATGCTGTAGAGGTGATGGTGATACCTGAAAAACAAACTTGGAGACTAAGTATGGATGCCCAAAGCAGCAGAAATACAAGCTTAAATTGAGCCTGTAAAGAAAAGATGCAGTTCCTAAAATGGCCTAAAAAGTCTTTAGTTCAGAAATCAGGAAAGATAGGAATAGTGAAGAGATGAAAATTGTCATTTTTCTGAAACTGCCAAAGGATGTTATTAAATTTCTCAAATTATTATTCCATGTGACGTTATTTCCAAATAGAAGTTCTTTTCATTTGCTCTTTCCATCAAATATTCTGTATGATTCTTGACTGCTTCAGCCCCAAAATAATATGCATGAGTTTTACTCTGAGTTTAATTATTATCTTTCAATGTAATGGGAATCTGTGATACAGCTGAATGACATGATCTGTCTAGCTGCTTGCTTCTCCAGTTTCTGCACTGAAGCACTGTAGTGAAAGTTTGCTCCAAATCCTAAGTCCAAAATACCATGCATCTGCAGAGGGACATCAGGCAGTCAGTTCTCTCCTGAACACATTATCTGAAAACACTGTAGTTCTCTAATTTCTCTGCACAGAATAATAGTCATTAACCTTTTTCTTCAACCTGGACTGTAGGGATACAAATTCAAATAGTAATTTTAAGTGCTATTTCATTAGATTTCTGCAGTTCATAAGGGAACTACATTGTCAATCAGCGGTAGGTGAGTGGAAGAAAGAACAGAAACTGTACATGTCAGTGGCATCCTAAGGTCACAGTTTATTCAGTCAACTGCTACTTGGAACAGATAATAAGTAAAAAGACACAGTGCATTTTCCCCACCTTTCTCTATTTAGTTTATGGTTGCAGAATGATAGGTCCACTGAAATTTTAAATAACATTTTTTACATTTTATACCTACCTTTTTTTTTTTGTTCGTAAACTTCAAAATGCACCTTCCAATGAGAATTTTCATCATAAAACCCTATAGAACTGAAATACAATTTTCAGACACATTTTGCATTTATGTAGTTAAAGTTATTAAAGTTATGTAGTTTAAAGTTATTAAACAGAACTAATTATCTTTTATTGAAAGTTGATCTTCACAAGCATGAGGAAGAAGCTGATCATTAGTATGCTCTTTGAATATCATTTCTTTGTACACATAACAGGAAAGCATTATTCATTATTAAGAACTTAATACACACATTTTTAGACACACATCATATATATGTATAAATATATAAAACTTCATTTTTGGAAAGTACAAAAGCAACTGCCTAAATCTAGAGCTGGAAAGTTAATTCACTGTTTATTTTTTTAGCCAAACCAAAGAATAAAAACAAATTTCAAAAAGGCCTAAAATGAGAATGCTTTGGTTTACCCTGTAAAAATGACTTCTGGATTCATCAAGGTCTTCAATATTGTTTAAAAAAACCCCACAAAAATATGCAACAAAATTTCTAAGTGAAAGTCCCAAATATTTCATTCCAAATTGTCTTCTGTCCAGGGAATATTTATTAATAATTTTAATGCATAAAAAATGGATTTCATTGTAACAATTAAAACATTACCATACTAAAAAAAATGACTAGATTTGATTTTAAGTTGTCTTCTGTCCAGGGAATATTTATTAATAATTTTAATGCATAAAAAATGGATTTCATTGTAACAATTAAAACATTACCATACTAAAAAAAATGACTAGATTTGATTTTAAGTTTATGCCTGGTCAGTTAAATAAACACTTAAAATTTAACTCCCTGCAAAGAATTCTTTATCTTTAGATCAGCCTCTTGCTACAGCATTGTATTGTGTCTGCATGGCCAAGCTTTGGTAGCAGGGGAGCTACAGGGGTGGCTTTGTAAGAAGCTGCCAGAAGCTTCCTCCATGTTCGGCAGAGGCAGTTCCTGGCTGCTCCAAAGATGGACGTGCTGCTGTCAAGGCTGGGCCAATCAGGAATGGTGGTAACACCTCTGTGATAACACATTTAAGAATTAAAAATAAAAGTTATTGCACAGTTGTAATTGTGGCCAGAGTAGAGCGGAGTGAGAACAAGTCTGCAGACACCAAGGTCAGTGCAGAAGGAGGGGGAGGAGGTGCTCCAGGCACTGAAGCTGAGATTCCTCTGCAGCCAGTGGTGAGGACCATGGTGAAGCAGCTGTGCCCCTGCAGCCCATGGAGGTCCATAGTGGAGCAGAAATCCAGACCCACCTGCGGACTGCAGCCCTATGCCAGATCAGGTGGATGCCGAGAGGAAGGTGTGAACCCATGGGAGGTCCATGGCAAAAGGAGCCCATGCTGGAGCAGCTTGTCCTTGAAGGACTGTATCCCATGGCAGAGGGACCCATGCTGCAGCAGCTTGGGAAGGACTGTTGCCTGTGGGATGGACTCACGTTGAAGAAATTCATGGAGAACAATCTCCTGTGGGAGGGACCCCACAATGGAGCAGGGGAAGGACTCCTCTCCCTCAGCTGTAGGAGAAACAACATGTGATGAACTGACCATAACCCAATTCCCTGTCTCCCTGCACTGCTGGGGGAGGAGTCAGAGCTGGGAAGGAGGGAGGGGTGGGGGGAAGGCGTTTTTATTTTACTTCTCGTTATTCTGCTCTGATTTTGTTAGCAATAAGTTTAATTTATATCTCTGTTTCTAGTCCATTTTGCCTGTGATGGCATTTGGCGAGTGATCTCTCCCAGTCCTTATCTCAACCCATGAACCCTTCGTTATATTTTCTCTTCCCAGTCCAGCTGCAGAGGGGTGTGATAGAATGGCTTTCGTGGGTGCCTGGCATCCAGCCAACATCAACCCACTACAAGCATTTAATCTTTAAAACGAATCCTAGTAATATAAATTGTTCTAGAATCTCAGCTGAGGAATTCATCCACCTACGTTTCTCGCTATGTATCCGATGACTGCTATTCTCACTAAATATGCAGTAACTGCTATTCAGACATTGGACCTTTAATACATTCCTATTAGGTCAAATAGAAAAAATTTCCTGAATCAGAGATCAAAATACCTTCCTTTTACATGCTGACTGATCTTCAACAATTCATTAAGATATTAAGAGGTATTGCCTTTCATGGCCTATCTATAGACTTGAGAAGGCAACAGTTAAAAAGAAATCCAAAATGTTAAGAATATTCTTCTATGCCTTCTGAAAATAAGTTTAGAGATGGAAGCATAGGTCCACGAGAAAGAAAAATGAGTAGATGCTAACTTCATATATTATTAGCTTTTAATAAAGAAAAATAACACTGTCAGAGATAATAAAAGATTGATAGAAAATAAGATCAATTCTAAAAAAAAATTGAAGAAATTTTTAAGTTGTATTAGGAAATAATGTCCAAAAATTAACCACCACCCAGCTTCAACTGTCTTATATTCTAATGAGGCCTTACCTTGTAATGAGGCTTTATGTTCAAATATGGCCTTGTAATCAGTCTTCACCTTCATTAGTAGAAGGCATAACACAAACTTTTGATCCACTTTGTCTTCCTCATAAACCTAAATACCTCTGTTTGTGCTTAACTCATCCTTAATATTGAGCTTGCTGGCTCAGTGGAATGTATCTTCAAGGCTGATGAAACTAAGGTGAGTACAGCAGTAGGGATGAAGAACATCAGCTATGGATACAACCATGCTGTGCAGCTTGGTGCAATCTCACATCATGCCCACCAGCTTGCTCAGACTAGGCTGGGTTACCCTTGTTATACCACCCTTGGGAAGGACTGGAGTCAACAAAAAAACCCAGAAATATACCTATGGAGGAGGTATCACATACAATTTCACATCAAACCATCTTTGTTTGGCTTGTAAGTGAAACTGTTAAAAGCCCTCATCAAACTGATGCCATGTCTTCCAGATGGTCCTGAATGCAGGCAGCCAGGATGTGATATCTGGACACAGCCTGTGTTTGCAGAGCACATGGTTTTAAGCCGAGAATATTTCAATTGCTGAATGTCTGGAATTCATTCCAATCCTGCCAGGGTATACAGCATCAGTCAGAAATGGACTCAACATAAAACAGAAGATTCTTCAACACAGCAGAATGTGAGTTATAAGTCAATTTTTATGACAGAAAGTGTGAAAATGCATTCAAATTAAGATTTTAATGAATTTTGGCTCTTAAGGGGTAATTTTTTTTCTAATTTTTTTTAAAACTACGCCTATTCCATTGGGTTTTATTTAATTTTATTTACCTATTTTCATCACGCTTCATGAGCTGAACCCACTGTTCTGTTTCATCATTGCTGCTTGTCTGACTCCACATATTATATGCGATATGAGCAGAACTCACAGCAGTAGTCAGATTATTGCAGAAGGTCTCACAAAATGAAAAGTTGCATCAAGATGAGAACATGTGATTGCTAACTGGATAATTCTGCAACACAAAACAGAACTTTACTGTTTGATGTTTAAACAATCAGAATTTCCAATACTATATACAGTAAATCACTTGTACATAGGATGAGGTTAGATTTCAAAATCCATTCATTTTTACAATCTCCACCATCTAGGTTCCACAAACTCATAAAGTATCTTTAGTAATCAAAAATAGGAATAACAAAGGGAAAGATGTAAACACAGGAAAGCTTGTGCACTTTATCCACATACAGCATCTGAAGATTCCCTAAAGTATTTTTAATTTATCTGATGGACTCACTGTAAAACAAGTAAACCGGACTGATACGATTGCTTTCCAAATTCAGGACATTCTGTTATGTATCTCTAAGGATAGGACTCTACATTTATTTGACTGTAACCCTTTACCCTAAATAAACTGTTAATATGAATTACAGCACATATATGAAAATATTACACACCTAGAAACTAATAGCAAGTCACCAACCACTGTACAATGAGAGAGTACAATGTACTACACCTTAAGCCAGTTTCAAAAGGAAAACACAAGAAAAACGATACTGTATTAAATTACATTAAGAAAAAAAATAATCAAACCAGCCTGCATCAGGCTTATAGATTATTACTTAGAAGCTTCAACATCAATAATTCTTTTCATAATCAGGGAGATTATCAGCAATATTGCTAATACCCTGAGTCAACTGGATGATCTGATATATGGGTAGGAAAAAAGTCCTGGCTTTGGAAGTGAAATAATTTCCTATGAGATAAAAATTACTCTGTGGCTAATTATATCACTTTACTCTTGAGTTCATAACTGTTTGCATTTACTTTTTCTCATTCGGTCTGGCACAGAACTTTTTTTCCCTCTGCAGTTAACTTTAGCAAAAGCTTTGGAGGTAGGAAAAAAAATGTAACCTTTGTTAGAACTGAAGATAGAATACATAGAAATAAATTAAAAGGCCAAACTTGGTGATGAGTCATTGGAATTAGCAAAACTTGCTCTAATACTGTTGTGGAGGATGTGCTCAGGAAAACTCAGGATATTCTTTACTGTGATTTGTAATACACTGGACATTAGTCTCCAGCACTGAGTGACCACTTAATCTTTTATTTCAGAAAGGTAAAGTTATGGTCTTGAATTGAGTTTCTGTGTATGTTTCAGTGAACTTGTTCAGGAAAGTCTTACTGAAGAGTGATCTAGAATAACTTAATTTGAAATTTATAAACACAGTGATCACAGCTGAGAGGTCCAAACTATAAGAATAACTTTTATAAGCACTACTGCTACAGAAGTGCTTCTCTGGAATAATGAAATAAAATCCTATTGAAATGTTCATCCTATTTCAAAAACTGAAGCACAAATGCTGTCAGCAGATACTTAGGTCAGTACCAAGAAAATCATTTATCTGATGTTTGAAAAAATTAAATAGTACAAAGACAGACAACTAATTATTTCATTTAGATAGCACAGAGGTTATAGAGATCTGAAAAAGAATCAACTGCTTTATTCTATTATGCTTCTACCTTTGGAACTAAAAAATAGTACTGCATTCAAACAAAGTAAGGTTACAAAAATGATTTCACAGTGATTTTACAGATTTTACATATAAAAGGCATTAAATTTCATGCAAAGTATCACAAATTATCAGTCATCTTAGGAAATCAGTTCTTAAGTCATAAAGGAGAATTTTATTCACATAAGTTCAGGTATTTTACTCAAGTACAGAATCCAGTAAAATCCCTGATAAGAAACTGGGTTTTTATCAGGTAAATTATTTATTTTTAAATGTTACTGCACAATAAAACTTTTGTGGTTTTTTTTAAAACTCAGTATATTTGCTTGAAGCAGCAACAAATCTCACTGCTTAACTAAAAGGCACTCTTAAAGCCAGCTAATCAGTTTCACTGTTATTAGTACCTCATGTAATAAAAGTCCATTGCTGATTTATCCACATTACAAATATACAGATGTCCAAAACTTAGCTTGAGATAAATCTGTGGGAGTCTGATCTCTCCGTCATGCTTAACATTTCCTCTCATTTAATTCAACATAAATATATTTCCAGATATTCTTTTATATGTAAATACATCTGTATTTTGGTATGCATGTCTGTGCATTAATATGTATTTATATTATATAAATGGAGAAAGAATGCACATATTTTTAAAGCACTTCTTATTTTCCCTTAAATAATATTAAAAGATTGTTTTCTCTTGGATTAAAACCCTAGAATCTAGAAATATTGCCTCAATGTCATCTGTGAGATAAATTGACATATTCTCTTACTTAATATTAATTTCCAGTTATATATGTTATTAGAAAAGTAATATTGTGAATAGCCTTTGCTATTACCTTCTTCCTATACTGAATAACAGCACCAGTTTGAGATTTGCGAGATCATATATCAAAAAAAAAAGATTTGCAGTATAAGAAGGTTTAGTACTTCCAAAATCTTTCTGAAAATCTTTCGATGCTTTTTAGAAATACTCATTTCCTGGAAGAAACAAGCAAACAAAAAGCTCCAATGCTGTTTTCTGTTGCACAGGAATTCAGTAACCAGAATGGGAGCGCTGTAAGCCACATGTCACAAAAAGCATTTCTATCTCTGATCTTTAGCACCTGCAGCACTACATGAATCACAGACTCACTCTGGCTGGAAGGAACTTCAGGAGCACAGTGCAACCAGCCTGAACACATCCTGAAAGCAAGGCTAAGAGTCTCTTTTTCACACCAGGGCAGCTGATACTACATAGACTACTTCCTTCATACCTCGCCAGGTGTGCCAATGTCTTCATTCCATTCACTGATCCAGCCAGGAACATTTCATATGGGCTTGCTGTGATACAGCACTGCCTCTGTTTATAACCACTCCTAATTTTGGAGTTTCCTTGGACAAAAGATCACAAGATCTTAAAACAAGAATATTCGGAGGAGAGATTTTAAAATTTGAGGTAAAAAGCTGACCCCATAAAACTGCTGCACTTGTTATTCTACTAATAAATACAGATAAAGAAAAACTACTCACAATGTACAAAACTCTGAATGTAAGTATTCTATATACAAACTCACTATTAACCTTGATTAAAAATACTATGCCCTAAGAGGGGAGGAGATTAATTTCCTAAATGATTTCCCTTAGAACTGAATGCTTACATTAATTTTATTATTTTCATGCATATTTTATTGGTATTGTTTATTTATACTGTGTATTTAAGGAGCATATTACTGTTCTGTACACAGAAACAATCGACATAAAAACACCTTCTCTTTCTCACTGCAGAAACAATAGTATAAAAGAGACATAAGTACTGTACACGGGAAACTTGAAACAGTGTGTCCAGTAGGATACAGGCATAGACAATCCATTCAATATTCACTAGGTATCAGATGAAAACAGGTATTCATTTCAAGTAAAAAAAGTACCTCCAGATGAAAATGCAGAGGTCTGAGACCTAGTAAAGCATGAGTCTAAACATGTTGTTAAGCAAATGTGCTTTATCTCCACTGCAGCAAACCAGGGAAAGGGCCTGATGAGTTCAAAAGATCATGTGAGTGGCTTTGAGACCTTTAAGGAGCCGGACATGCACTGAGGATCACAGTCTCTGTCTTTTTTTGAAGGAAAGGTTACATGAAATTTATACTAGGTAGATTTATACTAGGAAAAAGAGGATACACATAGAAGCTTTGAAAGACAATAGCTATTAAAAGATGTAAAAGAATTCCTCAGAAAATAAAAGAACAAACTAATCACCATATCCACATCCACCAGAGAAGAGAATATGATTTTGCTTTTGATCATCCAAGACCCTTAGTTCATGTTGCAAGGCACTGCCCACGCACATGCAATGGTTCTACTTTTCCTCACTGAAGAGCCCCTTTGTTTTCCAGACCAGTTCTCCAACTTGTCAAGTTCAGCCTCATGTCTGAAAAGGTCTCCCAAAGGCTCCTTTTGCTAGGAGTGTAATACTTAACCGGGATAGACTATACTGATTTAGATGTTGTGTTATCTTCACCATAATAAACATTACAAATCGCTCTCTGCAGGCACCTAGGCATAGTTAGTCATACCACATACAGTGAATTACTGTGTGGGGAAAAAAAATATTTCGTTTGTATTTTTTCAATCCTCTGCATTATTAAAATTAAGTACATCATCAGATTTCCTGTGTCATACTTACGTTTTTGCAAGTAACTTTAAATATTTTGTTTATAACATAACTGTCTTACTGAAGTAAAAAATGATTCCTGAAACTATTAATAACTACAGTACTATATAAGTAAATAGCATAAGTTACCTGCTTGGTCTTTAAATATTTTTGATATGACGACAGGCACTTTGTGCTCAGCACCACCCTGTAAGGAAGACACATTAACCATGAGATCTCAAGACTGATGTGGTCATACTGAAATTTAAAAGAAAAGAGAAGTTAGCCATACCTTTATGCTTAAGCCCAAGCCACCAACTGGTTGTCTACGAAGTGTAACAGTTCTGTGCTTTAAAAAATTGTAGAAAAAATAAATTTAGCTGAAATTACAATATCTGAATGAGCATAGAAGACATCCTAGGCTCTCACTTACTTTAAAAAAAATAATTCTCAAAGGTAGTCTAGAATCTGAGTGATCAAGTTCAGTTCTGAAGTATCATTCAGCACTGATTTATAGGCACTCAAATAATTCCTTATCACAGAGAACAGAACTTGGGAGTTGTGTATTCAGAATTTAGTATGCTTTTCTATCTCTGAAGTGATATTCTTTCTGGATAGAAATTTGCACATACTTCTCCTTTGACAAGGGAAAACTATATGAAGAGCTCAGAAATGTGCATTTTCATAGGTATCATGTATGCATGATATATGTTCTAATTTTTCAATCAAAAATAACTATGGGTTATATTTGTCATGGGTGAGCACAGCTTGGAGTTCTAGTTAAGCAAAAAAAAATTCCACCAGCCAGGAAGTGATGTTTTTTGCAAGGGGCTGTTGTAACTTCCTCCAGACCTCTGTTCCTAGAGATGAAGATGATCCCAGAGATAGATGAAGAGAACCTTTGCTTTTGAACAGCTCATCCTTAAAATAGTACCCCATTAGCTAAGATTGAACCCTCAAAAACAGTTGTAGGGAAAGCTGTAGGTCGAGGGAAGGGACTCACACGTGCCGACAGAGAACCGCCCCGGGCAGTTGTTGCGCTGTGACATGGGAGCCACGAGAAGACTGCTTTGTGTGGAGAAGCACCATAGCATGGGCAAAGGAGACTCCCCTCCCTAAGTGAACTGATGAAAGACTATTCTAGAGGTGGTAAACTGACTGAAATAATCCCAAATTGGTGTCTTTATATTATAAGTGGGAGGAGGGAGGAGGATGGGGGGAGGAGAAGTGTTCTGAAGGTTTATTCTGACCCTTATTACTCCTTTTTTGTGTTTTAGTTCTGTTAATAAATTTCTTTGTAGTCTTTAAAGTTTGGAGCGTGCTTTGCATTCCTTCTAATTCTTATCTCACAGAAGATAAGAAATATGAACAAACCCACTACAGTTTTCTAGTCTACATCTTTGGATCTATATGTATGTTTTTTTGCAGCATATGCTGAAAGACTTTTAGCCATAGTCTGCTTCAAAGGTTTAATTTTTTCATTTCCAATTTACGTGCATAAGGAAGATAAACATTCATCAATATTTTTCTAGGGAAATCCATCATATGTTTAACAGTATTCTGAATTTGACATTGCAATAATGTGTAACTCATAGTGCCTGACAACATAATAGCACTTCATCTGTTGACGATAATTATACAGTTGACAGGAATTTTTTTTGGAACATGCTGAACAGCAGTGGATAGAATGCCATCTTTACAGTACTTCCTGAACATATAATTATTTTTTCTGTTTCTGTACATTAGAAATAGTATATAGGATTACTCCTACATGTATAATTTCTGTTTGGGTATTTTAAAATTTCACTCATTCAGATAAACATAATTTTTTATTTTAGTAGTCAAGATCATAATCTTATATTAACAAGTTATTTTAATATATATAGCTCTTCTTTATGCAACACTCATCACGCTAGACATATGTTCACATTGACTCGAGGAACATGAAACACAATAAATCCTGAATTTCAGTTTCATTTTCGGTGGATAAAAAAATTCCATATGGTAAAAAAAATAGGAATGGTTTTGTACATTTTCAAAATTGCTTATGTTCCCATAAACACTTTACTACACTAGTCTATGCTATAAATGGAAAACTACTGCATTATGAACATGGTACCTGACATATCAAAAGGTTTATATGATTCAATTTCAGCTGATATAATTCACTTTCTTTGAAATGTGTGCTAATTCAAATTGTTTCATGTTTTTTTTTTTCTTTATTTGGAACTGCACCAAAACTTCTGATCAAAATTATCACGCTCATTGAGAAAGTTCAGATCTGATCTGAATTAGAATACATCCCTAAAATTCAGTGACTCATACCCAAGAGATGTCTTCCCAGACACTAACTACTCTCTGTTTACTTAATTCATGTTTTACTACACGTATACTTACACCTTGAAAATATATTATACTAATATATTCCATCATCACGAGGAGATGATGGAATAAGTATTTTGACAGTTTAGTTTGATTTAGCGTGATCAGACAACAAATAGAAAGCTGCTACGTGGATAGCTTTAGCCATTTTATAAAAAATACAAGTAGAGTACTACTTATTGGCATCTTATACTTTCAACTAGAACAAACAAGCATTTTTATATGGTTGATAGATAGCCCTGTGAAGCAATCTATTTGCATGATATTGTACTAATCTTGAGATTTCCATTTTAAGAGTTTATAGCATTGCTTATTACAGTGATTCAAATATTCCTATTAAAAGAAGATATTAAACTCATACTTAAATTTTGTTTCCTACATAAGAGCTTAGTAAGGGCTACATTTATAAAATGCAAAAACTTTCCTATTTTTAAGATGTTCAAATTGCAAAAATGCTAAAAGCTGGGTATTTTGATTACTGTACAATTTGGAGAAGGAAAAGTATTAAGAAAAGCATCACGTTTTTGCCCTGTTTGGCTTTTCTAAGGAAATATTAACAGCTGCTGTCAGAAAAACAACAGTTGGCTCAGTAGACTTTAGGTCAGAATCAGTCCTGAATTTGTTATGCAAGGACAAAATTTCACGACTATGAAATTTGGACAGAAAGCCACAGTAGCTTTGCGAGCAACTATGAAAGAAAACTCTACTCCAAAACATTTTGCCAAAACTGAACTGCAGTATTTGTGGGGAAAAAACCAAACTTATCATTTAGTGACATTAATGTCATGCATATATGCAGCTGAAAACCCAATGTGTATGTCTCAGTCAAACAAACAAACAAGCAACTTATTTCACTTTTTAGTTGCCTGAATGCTAGATATAATTTTTCTTTCCAAAGAAATTTATTTATGGTTTTAAACTAAAGTGAGACAGACATCTGTATCAGTCTTAAAAAAATAAAAATACAGTGCTAGAGTTGACTGTGGAATTTTATTTCATTATAGGCAAGGAAAACTGTTAATAATTACCAGTCTTACTAATTATCAATCTGAACAGCAAAGCTGAAAATAATTTTTTTTAAATTAACCTTTTTTTGCTTTTTAACTAGTGTTTTGTTTTGTTAATAGTATCTACAGTTTCTTAAAACTCTTTATTCTCATGGGTTCCAAAGTACTCAATATATACTCTCTAATAATCACTCATTACCAGTGTGCTACCAAGCAGAAGCAATTATGTACCCCCCATGGCACACATGGCCTGTTTTGTTCCTTGTTTCTAGGAGATGAGAGGATGAAGTAGTACCCTGCATTAAACATCAGGATGCATTTGAATAGACAGAATGTAACTAATAAAATTGTGACTGGCAGGATACCAATATGAAATACTCCTATCTTTTTGAGACCTGTTATTGTTGCAAGCTGTCAACTGGTGAGGCTTAAAATTTCAGAAACTCTAAGAATGATGTTATACAGGGAATATATTGAAAAGCAGATACAACATAAAATTTTAACCATGTAAGACACAGACACCATTCAAAAGAAGACTATGTCAACAACTGTATAGAGGAAAGACTACTTGGTAACAGGTGCAGTGCTGCTTATAACAGCTAGAACAAATAATACAGCTGAAAAAAATTCTATACTTTCATTAGTTGCAAACTGAATGACACTTTCAAATGTAATGGGGAGAAGAACTATGTGGTCAAATACCCATCTTTTAGGTATGGGATAGCTCTACACAGAAGACTTACTAGATTCTGTTAAAAAACAATGACTCAATAGGAAAGTTTATCTCTGGAAAGGTACCTTATGTCTTGGTATTTTTTCATATGAAGTGATATGACTGGAGCTTAATGGGCAACATGGGAAGGCAATCAAAGTGCTTATTTCTGTTGCTGTGTTTTAGGAAGATTTTATATCCACCTTCCAGTGCCTACTCAATATGTCATTATAACCAGATTGTTGACACCCAGGACTGGCACTTGTGGTAAAGGATCTCTCATTATAAAAAAAATATTGGATCTATTCATCTATACAAGTAATGTACTGTGGGGATTTCAGAAAGAGTTTCTGCTTGAAGCACTCTAAACTCATTGATAGAAAGAGACGTGTTTGAAAAAAGACTCTGTATGTACAATATTTTACTTTTCTGTTCCAGTCTGTATGAAAATATTAATGAATACCTATATTATTTCCAAGCATCAAACTGAAGTACATAGCAGAAAAGGCTGGAGCACTTGACACTTGACCATGCTCTTCAGGTTTTGTAGAAACTGTTCTAAGAAATAAGCCCATTCACAATGGCTAGAACAGGTTGGAAGAGAAAGGTCATCAATGCTTTAATTTTTTTCTTTTCCCTTCTACTAATCAGTAAGACTACCATGATGACTTTACGGATGTCCTTCTGAACCGCCCTGTCCCTGTGCCACATAGCAAGGAGTTTGAGTGGAGAATCCCTGTGCTGACTTCTCTCCTGTGTGCATCTTTCCTGCTGCAGGACCTGGATGCTGACAGCATTAAATTTGGCGAGAGTAACTCTCCTAGGGTAGGACATAGTTACGAGCTGGGAAGAGCTGCCAAGGTCACACCTGGTGTTCTCAAGGATGGCCTTGGGGGTAACTAAGCTGACCACTGCCCCCAGTGTGATGGTGCCAGTTACTCCTCTCCATCTTTTGACTTCCAACACCAATAGCATTACAAGGTTAAATTCCTGGTACCAACTCCACTTGTTACCCTGAGTCTGTGCCCATGGGCTAAGAGTAGTTGGGCCAAGCTCTGTAGTTACTGAGGGGGGCTATGTGCCTTATGCTACTTCAGACAGATATTGACAAAAATGGGTAAACCAATACCAGTTATGTTCGTAACAATGGCCACACCAACAAATCCTATTGAATGTAGGGGCACCAACAGGCTCAGTATCATGACATATCATCAAAATTACCAATTAAGACAAAAATCACTGGTCTTGGCTCAAGGGGACTGGTCACCTTTATTTAACCCAGAAAAAGAATGCGTATAAATTATATGTGTTCAATAAATAGCCATGACCAAATCTGCCTTGGTACCTGAGCCTATCTGGTCCCCACACTCAAACCACAACAGACTAATACCTTAATAGATAGCAGATTAGTCCTTAAACATGAAAACTGAATAAACAGGAAGCTAGGAAAATGTAAACAAGTAATCATTCATTGCTGCATTGTTTACAGGACCTTTTTTTCTTTTTAAAATAAATTTATTCTGACTTCTACAGTTACATCTGCTGTTTATTGGAAGGAGTAGCCTCTGAAGTTCTCCTTACTTGGTGAAAGTAAGATGTCAAATTAACTACAGATACCTTTGCAATAGAAAATAAAAGCAAAGTTTGCAACCCAGGCCCTTGGGAAACATACAGGGGAAAGGAAAAAGCAAACAAGAAAGTGCAACAATAAGACTTAAAAGAGAAGCCTGCAACCTGTCCTGCATGGATGCAAGGGAAGAAACAGCCTGATAGCTGGAGGGGTAAGAAGATAGTTTGTCCTGGTTTCACTTGGGATGGAGCTTAAGTTCTTAGAACTTAACATATCAGCCATATGTTCATTTTCTTAGCAACTCTTGAAGGTACCACAAGGAATTTACGAGATAGGAAATGACTGAAGAAACAGATCTTGTAAGACTGTGAGACCCAGTAAAATGTATCATAAAATGCAGACATCCTGCTAGTTGTTACATATACCAAAGGAACAAAAGAGGATGTGGTGAACAAGGATATGTTGAAATTCTTCAGGAAATTTTCTCTTCAAGATGGGGAGCTCCCATGATGAGGATTTTCTCAGCTCATACCCTCCACCTCTCCAGACCTTGAGCTTCCTCAGCAAATTGTTCAACATGTATTTAGCATTTTGCCAAACAGAGATTTCCACTGCCACTCATACAACTCTCACTTCTCACTCATTGTCAGCAAAATTCCACCTACCCAGTGACTACAGGTTACAGTGAACCTGCTGGCTGACTTTACTTGTAGAAATAAGGATTTAGAAGTACAGTAGGTGCTGCTCTTGCCAAAATTATTTCCAGATGAAATTCAAAAGAAACACCATACCGAGGAAAGTAGGTATGTGCAGCATGCTAACAAGAGATCGTGCTGGATTAACCACTAGGTCTGACAACATAGGCATCTACATGACAAGGCTAGAACCACACAACCTCATGCTAATATGTAAAGAT
This sequence comes from Dryoscopus gambensis, assembly GCA_013389985.1. Classification (NCBI taxonomy): domain Eukaryota; kingdom Metazoa; phylum Chordata; class Aves; order Passeriformes; family Malaconotidae; genus Dryoscopus; species Dryoscopus gambensis. The sequence continues at coordinate 37,011 of WEIT01009296.1, forward strand.
ATATAATACATCATACAGCGCATCAGATGAACTGCAATGCCAATACCTAGGACTGGAACAAAGCGTCCTTCTTCCAGTATATGGCAGTCAGGATCAAAGAATACTTGACTAGTAGCCAGAAAGCAATGAGTTTTGATTGCTGCTTCCTAACTCACTGCTGTTATTACTTAGGTATGTCCTGAGTAGACGTAAGTCGTAAAAAATGAGTGCTGCATGAGGAAAATGTAAATGTCACACAGTTAGCCACAGTCTGACTGAACACGCCACGTCGGCATTTCCACATTTCCTCTCAGGGAACTATAATCACAAACATCTTATAATTAACCAGGTAAACATCCAAAGAATGCATTGAAAAATAATGAAAAAGCTTTTCTATAAAACTACACTGGGGGTGGGGTCTGTCTGAATTAAAGAACTTTATTACAGGCAGGATTTGCTATATTGTTGATTATAATGTCTGGTTTTCAGGAAAAGCTTTTTGTTCATAGGTGTCTATATAAACTTTAGTTCTAAGTCTGGATCATTTTTAATAGACTTCTATATTCTTAGAAATAGTTGCATTGTTTAAAGAGACAGTGTAACTCATAAAGTGGAAAAAATTATTGAGACACTGTAAAAGTAAGTCAAGAAAACTACAAGAAAGAGAGGGAAAATCACAAATTAGTCCTCCATGGTAACATGTGATGCCTCATTCTCCACTTCCATGAAGTGAAGGTAAGATGTAATAAGGAACAGGTAGACAAAAATCAAAAGATTATTTTGAATGGGAGACTTTTGAAGCTTAACTTCTTGCACTGCACAGGATCTCACCTTTTCCCAAAATGACAGGAAGAATGCAGAAAAAAATTGACATGGAGGCATGTCAGTTGCTGTTCAGCTTTGTATAAGGTCAAAGCAGACCTTTCCATGTGCTAAGAGCTGCACCATCTGCAGATTAAATATAACAACATTTTTATCAGTTTATATTATTATCTTATTACTGTAGATAAAAGGTGGGGTTTTGTTTGTGTGGGGTTTTTTTGTGGGTTAGTTTGGGGTTTTTTTGAGGGGACAGTGGATTTTTGGGGGAATATTTGAGGAGTTTTTTAGACTAAAATGAAGTCACTCATTTTGTTTACAAAGCTGGCCAAGCTAAGAGAGGATTATACAAAAAAATCCCCCAAATAACAAAAAGCGCCAAACAATTGTTCTCACAGGTGAACAAAGAAAAAGCATTAGAGGCACCAGTCACAAATTGGAATAAAGGAAATTCCACCTGAGCATAACAATAGGAAAGAACTTCACAGGGTTAAGCATTGGAAGCGATCACCATTTTCAGCACTGGGTTAAATTAGATGACCTCAACAGGTCCCTTTCAACATAAATTATTACATGATCTATTCTAGTTAAGATGACTGACAAACCCTGTGGTGTTTTATTCCTCTGAGGGGGGTAATCATATTAATGTGTCTGATTGAAACAGTCACAATGTGACTTCAGAATAATCCTCAGGTGCTCCTCCACTGAGCTGTAAAATTATCCGGTTTGGGACAGGAGCTTTTTTTGGCAAGTGGTGTGAAAAGACCCCAGACCCTTCTCAGATACAAATTACATCAATGCAGATAATCTACAAATATGGATTTCCACAGTTACTAATAACATACACAGGACCCTGCAGCAACATATGATAGTACTTTTCCCATTAAAAATAAGCTGATTTCTTTCAATTTAAAAGGCACCCCATAACAACAAATTATAGTTAAATCCTGCCAGAATACAGCTTTTCTTTGACTAATTCCATCTGCATTCAACTTTGCACAGCATTTCAAAGGTTGGCTATAGTGAAGATGAACAACAGAGGTTGAATCCATCAATATCCCAAATACTGAAACTGGAAAGCCTCACACTTCCATCACAGTCAGACAGTTTGCTCCTAACTGTAGAAAGTTTTAAACTGCTAATGTCTCACAATGTCTAAGCTACAATTTACCAGTCCTGACTCTCTGTCATAGCTTCAAGTGTAATAGATTTATTGAAATTTCAATTAAAGGACACATATATTTATGTATATGTGTGGCTTATCAATGTTGTGCTGCCTTTCTTATATCTTGTTGGTATGAGTGCTCACCCTTAGTTGGACTCTTTCCACATTTCAGGAAGAGATTGTTTTTCAGGGATATTCATAGTGTCCTTTGCATTCTTCTGTTCTGTTCTATTTATCAACCTTTTTCAAGCTACTTATTCTTTTTCTCTTTACTAATAAAGGTTTTAAAGGGTTTTTGTTATGCTAAGAAATACTCATATTTATTTTGTGATGGAAACTTCTAACTGTTCTCAGAGTGACAGCAACACAAGCATATGATCTGTCATAATAAAGGTCCTAAGGAATTACTTGATAGCTATCTTCTAAATATCTAGGTCAACTTTCCAGAGCATGGAAAACAAATAACAAACAGTTAAATAATGTATTTTCTCTATACAAGTGATCTTAGTTTCAAAAGGAAGACTCGTAATCATTCACTTGATGCTTCAAAAAGGATAGAAAAAAATAAAAGATAGAAATTGTTCATTATTAGCTTTTTTTAAAAAAAAATTTGGACTAAAATACAACACCAGCAATGGTAGAACAGGCACTGGGCAAACTGCAATATTAGCAGTTCTTGAGACAGAAATTTCCCTGGGTTAAAAAAAAAAAACCTTTCAGATTTTTTTGTAGATCTGTTCCCTAGAGGTTTTCTAAAATAACATTCTTCTGTGTCCTTATTAGCATCTGAGTTATAAAGAAAAAGCCATAGCAATCTCATCAGGGATTTAAACAGTATTTTCAGGCACTGTTTCTATTTTTTTAATCAACAAAACAACTAATCTTGCTATTTTTCTTCCTTATTCACCTACTTTGCTTCCTTCTAAGACACAGCTTGTGAAGCTGGACAATTGAGTATCCAGCACACAAAGGTTTTTGTTATACTAATTCTATTAGACTCAAATAAGCCTCTGAGAAGTCTTCTTCCAATCAAGATGCTATCAGCTGGCATTAAAAACCTCCTTGCCTGACCCCTGACCAATTCAGAGACAATTCAGCTCTATGAGAAGGATCAATTTCGATAAAGTAACAGATGCATTTCTATTCTTTTTCTTACAAAAATAAAATACAAAATAAAAGAAAGAAAATGCTTATGAAAAGAGGAGAGGCATAAAACTGTGGACTGACAACAGGAGAAGGATGAAGCAATATACATGGATGAAAAACAAAGAATGTTAAGGATGAGGTACTGTATGTAAGAAATGAATTTTAGCAGGTAAAGTGAGAAAGAGTTAAAATAGTATTTTAATGAAGTATAAAATTTAAAAATCAATGCTTTCCTATTTCTCCTTTAACTAAACTTGATCTCTCCCTATCTGTAATTCAATTAATTTATTTCTGTGAGTATTGTTAAACTTCAAATCTGGGGAAAAAACATCTTCTGTTAAAAACACTTGGCAGATAGGGAAAACTGTCTATTTATTTTCAATTCACCACTTCTGGCAATACTTCTGTGCTTGGATTCTATGAGTGTGCACCAATTCCGAGAATCACAGACTGGGTCAGGCTGGATGGAATCACAGTGGGTCATCTGGTGCAACCTCTCTGCTCAAGCAGGGTCATCCCAGAGCACATTGCACAAGATTGTGTCCAAATGGTTCTTGAATATCTCCAGAGAGGGAGACTCCACACCCTCTCTGGGCAATCTATTCCAGTGCTCGGTTACCTGCCTATGAGGATACTGTGAGAGACAGTGTCAAAAGCCTTACTGAAGCTGAGATTCTGCTGCTATCCATCCAGGTAGCTGCTTCATCACAGACCGCAATCAGGTTGGTCAATCATGATTTATTTTTAGTGAACCTATGCTGACTATTCCTGGTCACCTGCTTGTCATCCATGTAGATCGATATGGCCTCCAGCATGAGGCATTCCATCACCTTTCCAGGGACTGAGGTGAGGCTGACTGGCTGGTAGTTCCCTGGACCTTCCTTCTTTCCCTTTTTGAAGACTGGGGTGACATTTGTTTTCTTCCAGTCCTCAGGCACCTCTCCTAATTGCCACAGCGTTTCAGGGATGATCATCAGCAGCCTTGCTGTGCTAGCCGGCAGCCCTCTCAGCACTCGAGGATGCGTCCTGTCAGGGCCCTTGGACTTGGGGATGTCAGGTTTGCCTACATATTCTCTAACCCAATCCTCCTTGACCAAGGGAAAGTCTGCCTTCCAACACTCCTGTTTCCTGGTCTCCTGAGTCAGAAATTCCAGAGGTCTGGTCTTACCAGTGAAGACCAGTACAAGGTGGCATTCGGTAATTCTGCCTTCTCTGTACCGTCTGTTATGAGGGTCCCTCTCCATTTAGTAACTGGCCCACATTATCCTTTGTTTTCCTGTTGATACTGAGGTATTTGAAAAAGAGCCCTTCTTGTTGTCTTTGACATCCTTGGCCAGATTTAATTTCAGGTGGACCCTGGCCTTCATTTCATTTCTAGTTACTATAACAGCCTTTCTATATTCATTCCAAGTAGTCTGACTCTGCTACCATCACCTTTGCATTTCCTGCTTACGCTTGAGTAATGACAGGAGTTCCTTTTTATCTGTGCAGGTCTCTTGCCATCTTTGCTCAGTTTCTTGCTCACTGGGATGCTTTGTTCTTGAGTCTGGAGGAAGTGATCCTTCAATATTAAACAGCTCTCTTGACCCCTCTTACCTGAAAGGCCTGTTCTCATGGGATTCTTCCAGGAAGATCTCCTGAAGAGGCTTAATGCAGCTCTTCAGCCCGGAAGAGGCTGAAGGTTACAATTTTACTTGCTGCCCTGCTTCTTGTTCTATACTGAACTGCACAATCTCATGGTCACTGCAGCCACAGCTGCCCCCAGTCTTCACACCTCCAATAACACCTTCCCTGTGTTTTAGTGAAAGGCCAAGGATTCCTTGTGGGAACCTCCACTATCCATGTCAGACAGTTGCCATCAATGCTTTCCAGGATCCTCCTGGGCTGTTTGTGCTTCACTTGTTGCTTCTCCAGCAATGTCAGGGTGGTTGAAATCCCCCACAAGGGCCAGGGTCTGTGACTGTGAGGCTCCTCCGAGCTGCCTGTACAAGGCCTCGTCCACTCTCTCTTCCCACCCAGGAGCCTGTAGCAAACACCCACAACAGTGCCACCCTTGCTACTCTGCCCTCTTATCCTACTCTGCCCTTTTATCCTAACTCATAAGTTTTCATTGCTAATGATCCACCACAAGAAAGGGCCTGATACATTCCAAGTGTTGCCTCACATAAAGGGCAACTCCAGCACTGTGATTCTGATGCACCCATACATTCTCTTTTATTCTAAAAATCTGAACACCCCAAATGTAACACCAAGTCATGAAGACTTGCTTAGAACACTAGAATTTGACAAGTGTGAAAATCTGAAATGCACCTTGATGGAAAGACTGCATGTTCAGCATGTAAATAAAAATTATATAAATATTTATAAATAGTTATACAGAAAATTATTTTTATAAATGTAATATTATATAATAAGCACTGTAAAATATTACTTCCCTAAGTGGCTCCAAATCCAGAAGGATTTTTACAGATACTTAAAAGCAGCTTGTTTACTGTGAAAAAATTGAATACTAAAAAAAAAGGCAGCTGATTTTCCATTATTTTTTCTCTATACATCTTGAATTTCAAAAAACATGTTTTTCTCTCATTACTCTACATCCAAGTCCAAGATTGCAAGAAGCAGTGAAATGGGCTGAATTGTCACTTAAATACAGAAAGCCAGGAATAAAATTTCTCATCAAAGGTGAAGCTTTCTCAACGCTTAAAAGCAGCACTTAAATGAATGGCAGATGACAAAATACCAAACAGGAATAGACCTAGATGATGGTAGTAAAAGGTGTTTTTTAGTAAGAGTCTTTTATCCTTAGGAGAAATATCTATTGCTGAAAGTCCGGCTCACCACAGTAGCTCTAGTGATCACTGATGTCTTTGCCAGTCCTCAGTGTAGCATTCAGAACTACACCAGACTAGCAGAGATAAGTATGCACAGCTGCAAATCCTGTCCTCAGTGTTCCTCAGGATTAATGAACCTGTTAGTAAAAGGGAGGCTGGAATCAAATGCATCCCACAAATGCTGTCTCATGTAAGTGGCTGGAGAAAAAAGTATTTCCACAAGTAGAAACAGAACTTTATTTTTCAATAATTTTCCATTCACATATCCCACTGTCATGGGGTGATTTGTGTTATATCCCACATTATTCAGCCCCTACTTAGCCAGGATTCCCGTGCTTTTCTGTGCTTTTAAATTGTGCATAACTAAAGTTATGCTTGAAAGAAGAACTATACNTGACTTACAGGATCCTGTTGCCAAAAATTCCAGGAGCATCAGAGACCCACTGAGCTCCACTGTCTTTGGGGGGCCCCCGCACCTGTGCCGGCCGGCTCCGATTCCAGCGTCATGGGAGAGAAGGGGAAACTGCACCCACAGAAGGACTTTCAAATCTTTCAGGTTCTCTCCCCTCAGTGGGAGGTTTTGTTACTCTTAACCTGTCTGTTTGCTAAATAAATAGTTTCACTTTCTCTTTCACCTTCCTCTGAGGAGAATTTTCTTTTTTTCTTCCTGAACCTGATAAGGAGGGAGGGGTGGCATCTCCTTTGTAGGAGATGTTCCCCTCGGACGTTTCCCCTAAATTTGGCCAAAACCATCACACCTACCTAAGGTGAAAAGCTATTCTAAACCCAGTTTTTTCTCCTCCCATGTATTGGAGGTGAGTACAAAAAGAAGGCAAAAGTTATTTCTATTTTTGTTGCAAATGAACTAGTTTGATGAATGGCCATGTGTAAAATAAAGATTAACTACGAGTACCTGAGAATGAAAAAGTACAGAGAAAGGAGAATAAATCAGTAAGACAGTGTGATCGTTTATGACTGCTATAGCATTGACTTTCAGGTTACAATTTTCTATTAATATTTTGAATCGTACTGAACAGGGATGAAAACTATTTTCTTGAACCACTTGAAATATAAAGCATTTATCTCTGGAATTTATGTCATGTAAATGTAATTGTAAAACTTACCAAAATCAGTGCTAGAGAGCTACCAGCTATTTCAGCCTGATTTCAAATTCTGCTTTTGAGCTTCTATGGGGTAGAAATTTATATATGGTAACAAAAGACAGTGTATCTTCATGTTACACTCAATTTGCTTTTATATTAAATGCTAGTTGTCCAGGAGCTTTTATTTGGTTAAAAGTATAATACAGAAAAAGTGAATATGGCCATGAAGCCAGTCTAATCCATTTTTCTCTAACTAGACTTTGACAACAGAATCCTGGGAGGATACGGATAACACTTTCAAAATGGGACCTTGGGGAGGTCTTGTAAGTGACACAGAAAAACAACAGATCAAACCCTTAAAATTTAGTTTTTGGAGTCACTGAAGTGAGAAAACTTATGGAAAGTAAGGATAATGTTAACAATGTTTTCCAGGAAAGGGCAGCTTGGCAGGACTGCCCACTCTTATTTCTCAATAGTATGAGGTAGGAGAAATCCCTTCTGAATGGGTGTCATACCTAGAGCCACATAATACTTCTCAACTCTAACCTAAATTACCATCTGAATTATACTTAAAATTCACTTACTTTTACACATTAACACTACATCTACAACCAAGGAAAACTGTCTCTCTTTGCCATATTCCTGAGAATCACTTCTTTCTAGGGTCTACCCATTACTGTGATCATTACTTGTGATGAAATACAACCAAGAAACGTGGACTCATTTTGTATGCAGTGGCTGCATATCCCAGCTATGCCTCCTCTGTAAGGTCTATTACTTTCCAGAATTTACTTCAAAATTCAATTCCTAAAGTATTATCAAAGCTTGTCTCCCTGCCCTGTCTTCTATCAGGAAATACTATTTAGGGTACAAATAAAATGTAGGAGTTAAAGGCATCAAAATCAACCCAAATCTTGATACTAAAAGGAAGAGGCAGATTTGGGTTGTTTGGGGTGGTTTTTTGTACTGCTTTAGGTTGGAGTTTGGGGGTGTTGGGCAGGGGTTTTTTTTTGCTGTATTTTGGGTGTTGATCAATACATACACAGATTTTTTTAAAGTATTTTCTCAGATGCAACTAGCTTGTGTTGATTCAATCAAGAAATAACCTAGGACTATGCAGGATAGAATTTTGATTCTTTTTCTATGAGATTCATACACAAGGCATTTAAGCACCATTGAGTCCATANATGAAATATTCATGTATTATATAGGTAGACTCTCTCTAAGATACTCACATATACGCACACAGACACTCATTACATACTTTTTTTGCTTCTAATTCTTAGCAGAGTATCACAAACTCACTTGATGTCCCCAAGTGCCAGATTTTAAGTTACATGACTAAAGTTTACATGCAATACAGCAAGGAGACAGAAACATGCTCCCTTGGCCTCTTCTGAGGAGGCTGCCATGAATTGTGCACTCTAAGAAACACAAGCAAAGTTAATGAAATTGATTTTACTCAGTAAAATTAAGTATAGGTATTCCAATTTCAAGAAGAACACTGTTTATATCAGGAAATGAAATACATTACTTAGGAATGTTGATAACCTAGACACCCTTGCTGTACTGCTTACGCAAAATGCCACCAGTTTATCCAGTGACATTACCAAATGGTCATGCAAAAGATTACTCTATAGCTCAGAGGCACCACAGGCTCTGAAAAAGCAGCATAACGGAATTTGGGGTAAAAAAAGCACCACATACATGCTAGTGCTGATTAAGCTCCATCTGTGCCTGAGAGAGAATTACAGTGAAATAAGTGCCTGTCACGTGTTCTCTCAGTCAGCTCAATGCCCTTGAACAGACAGCCTGTCTGACACACAAATGAAGAAAACTTTGGTGTATTAGTTTACTCTTCAAATGCTTTCACTGGGAAATCCGTTTTCCTTTTCTCGCTTAATTTAATGGCCTAGCAATATTTGGTGGAAGAATGCTTTAATTTGGGTATTTATAGACATTTTTGCTTCTGTAAAGATTATAAATATCATAGTAAGTATGTATAGCACTGGTCAAAATTTCAGATTTTACACTCATAAATGTAGGTATGCACAGAAGACCCAACAACAGATAATTACATGTACTTCTATCACCCAGTAAAACATCTTGCACTCCAGTACAATAAGGTGACCTCTGCAGGAGACATTTCAGTGTGCAGTCAGAAGCACAGAGATATAGAAGCACTTACATTTGCACTGTGGTCACTTCCACTAACACAGACGACATCTTGTTTTTGAATTGTTAATACCTCTTTTGTAAGCTTCAGTCGGATGTCATAAGCATTTTCAGATACTTCATCATACAACAAAGCAATACCAGTTTTAGTCTGCAAAAAAGCAAGCCATACACAAAAATTTAAGAATATGAGCATTTCATAATGGTGAATAACAAGCTCTATCCCATTCAGTACATAAAAAGCATAAAAATGAGCATTATTTACAGAAACTGGAAAACTGGTCTGCTTTTCAGTCTTCAAATGGATTAGACATAAAAAGCCTCTTTTGTACTGGAAAATACAGGCTAAGTGGTCTTTGAAGTAGATATTAATATGCAAAGAGTAAAAAAAAAAAAATTACAAAAATTTCTCCATTGTACTGTTCCGCAAAGGAGCGCTGCCAATTAATGATGTCCTATTTGATTTTAATTATACAAAGACTTATGAAACTGTATTAGAAGCAGATAGGTATGTATAAATGTATGTGAACACATTTTCCACTTTCAAGAAGAAGTGGGGAAGTGAAATATTGTTCCTGTCTTAAAGATGTTCCTTCCACTCTGTCAGACAAAGAACTGTACTCTTCATAAAAGTTGCCATCAAGATACAGAGTTATTTTACAGTAGAAAACTATGTTTTCACATTGTAAAACACATAATTAAACACAGTTGTTACAGAATTTATTTTGTTTAGGTCAAGATGGACATTTATTTCCTAAGTTATATCATCACTGGACTAATAACTAGTAAATTCTATAGGATAGTCATGTATTTGGTAATAAACAATGTTTTCTCCATAAGCAGTAGAAAAGAAAATTTATTTTAATTTCTGGTTTATTTACTTAAATTTTCCACTAATATTCAGTCAGATATTTCCTTAAACAAAAACTATGGTATTAGGAAAGCTTACAGCTATTTCTTAAAATATGCAGACAAATGAAATTTCAGATCTTTACATTCACTGCACAGAAGACAAAAACACCTATTCTGAAATGAGTGATCATATTTAAAAGTAGCATTTGTTTATTAATTTATAATGTATATAACACCATCACCACAACAATGCACTTTATGCAAGTGAAGAAAAATCAAGCATGATTTAAGTTTTAGCTGCAGTATTTGTTTCTAAAAGAAAATTTAGAATAAAGTTGTTCATCTATGTTTTCTTAAATAGTAGACTGTATAAAGAACAGAGTAATGGAATTAAAGAAGAAAGATGTCCTGTGTACTGAATGAACGCCTAAGGAATTTTAAAATAACATGGAACATTAGCTCCACAACATTTCCATTTCTATAAAATTAGGGAGAAAGGTCTGTGGTGATTGCCAATAAAACTTTTCAGTCTGTAAAAGCAGGATCAGCTGAAGCTTAAGTCATTTAAATTTGGTATAGCTGTATGCAGCAACTGAGTGTCAAAACCTCCCTTATAGCAGAAACAGGAAATGCAACCTAGACAGCAATTTAGTTAATTCTGAATAATATACACAGCAGTTGCTCAGGTGACTTGTTCATGTAGTTGGGCTATCACAGGGCTCAAAGCACTTGTCCCCATGTAGGTCACTTCTGCCATTTAAGATACTGAGATATCCTAAGACGTCTGAGCATGTAAAGCTGATACAGGCTTTTTAGGATATTCAGGTCCTTTTCTAGCTGGAGGCAAGATGATATTTCCATGTTTATAATGAGATACAAACATTGTTCATGTCAGCAGACATCCACATGTAGGTATCTTCAGCTTGTAATGGATGTAAATCTTGTAAAAGATTTACAGTGCACAAATCACAGAACAGCTTGGGCTGGGAGGGACCTTAAAGATCATCTACTTCCAACATGCCAGCCATAGGCAGGGACATCTTCCACTAGATCAGGTTGTGTAAAGCCCTGTCCAACCTGGCCTTCAGCACTTCCAGGAATGGGACACCCACAGCTTCTTTGAGCAACCTGTTCCAGTGCCTCACTACCCTCATAACGAAGAATTTCTTCCTAATGTGTAACTTAAACCTATGCTCTTTAAGTTTAAAGCTATTCTACCCTGTTCCATCACTACATACCCTTGTAAAAAGTCCATCTCTGGCTTTCTTGAAGGCCCCCTTTAGATACCGGGAGGCTGCTCTAAGGTCTTCCTGGAGCCCTCACTTTCCCAGGCTGAAAAACCCCAATTCTCGCAGCCTGTTTTTGTAACAGAAACCCACACCTGAGACAGCTGTTTAGAATCTGTCAAGGCAGTGGTGAAGCAACAGACACACCTGAAGCATGATTCTATCTGATCTCTTTTGTACATCTATCTAAAAGGGAACAAGTGAGTCATAGTTCTGTACTTCCAGTTATACAGTAAATGTAAATAACAACTCAAATATAAGTGTCTAATTGTGGGCAGATAAATCTATTCAGTGTTTGCTGGGTATGTCTAAAGGAAAGAAAGTTCAGAGATGGTATAAAGCCTTAACCATTCTCATTTGTTTGGAATCCAACATTTCTTTATTTTGCCAAGATTTTGAGTCTTTTCACATTTTCAGCATGTGTGACTGTCTTATCAATACATTTTTGTGAATGACAACATATGAAAACTATGCCAGTACCATCTGTCTAAAAGCCATGATGCCAGCAGGAAGTATTTCCAAACAGTAGAACTACAGCCTTGAAAAACCGCTGCCCCTGAATTTTACTGTTGTTCAGATGTTATGCGTCACTGTCCCACCTGGACTGATGACCACTGTTACTTTTGCTGTGTACCAGAGCATGTTTTACAGAAACACTGGAAGAACAGAGCTCTGGAGCACTCTTTATACAGCCTACACCCAGAACAATTCTCTGGCTAGATACTGTTACATTTGTTTAGAAGAAACACAATGAAAAAACTCTGAACTTTCATTTGTAACAGATGATCAGGTAACAAATGAAATTTGCAGAGCAACCTATTAAATAGTTTAGCATTTTCCATCACGGTATTTCAACTCAAGTCCCACTGAAGCTCATCTATTACTATTAAAATCCAATACCGACATTACACTTCATCTAACTCCTGACACGATCCAGGACGACATGCAGCAATGCCTTTTTTGCTTTCAGAATCAATAACGCTAATCTGGATTTCACTCAGCCTTTCGAGTCAGCTTTTTTTAGACCATTATAAATGGCTTTGAATCAAAGTTCAGCACATTCCCTTGTTCTCTCTTTGTGTTAAAATGATGGCATACATAACTTGAGCGGGCAAATCCCAGTCAAGACAAAAAGTTTCTTCAAACAAGAATCTTTAACTGAGAACTTAGTCTTTGCACATATATCTATATCCCACATTTTAACTAGCTATATTCATCTCGATTTCTCATTTAAAAACTGTCTGTACAGTAGCCATTCTAGGTAACTGGTATCAAAAACTGAGGACTGGAAAGTCAATATAACTCCTCAAAATGATATAGTAATGCTAGAGATCATATGCTTTGTAACAAAAAGCATGTAGAAAGTTCATAGGGAGTTGTATCTCAATAGGGTTTCAATAGGGTTACATTGAGAGGTAGGGGAATACAAATTTAAATTCACTTGGGCAGAAGAAGAAATTAAATGTTGATTTTCATATCTTTGACACTGGCTTCAGGAAAAGGAGTGTGTGGGTGTTCATGTGCATGTTCACTATGTGTTGGGAGGAAGAGAAAAGGAGATCAGTACTATAAGCATCACAGTAGCTGTGACTTTTAAGAAATCATAGACACTGCTCTGTTTTTGAAAAAAAGAAAAAACACTGAAACCTACTTTCTCAAACCAGCTCAAAACCTGTCAATACCACAGAAAACATTCCTCTCTAGAGGGAGCTAGAATGGCAGATGAATCCTTTTATCAGTTTTATTGTTGACTACTTAAGAAGGTCCCTAGCCAGTGTACTTGCTTTAAAGCGCTCCCTGTTCAACATAATGTTTTGGGACCCTACTCAAAGTACCATGACTCTTTCAATGTGCTGTATCTGCAGTCTAAAGCTCACAGCCGCAAATTCTGTTTCAAAGTAGGTATCTCTACAACAAACTTCAGTCTTACTGACACAAAATACTTCTCTTTACTGCTGTAAGTTTTATTTTGAAATAGCGTGCAAAAAAATTCCTCTGCATTGATCTACATTGGTTCTCCCACAGAAAACACCATTTGCTGGTCTTCGTCCTTAATAAAGATATCCATAGCTTCAAGGGCACTGCAGTTCAATTTTTAGCTGCTAAAATTCATTCATAAATGGCGTTTCTTTATTTGTAAATAAAATTCTTTAAGCACCATATTTGAACTTCTTTTTTTTCCACACTGAAATGCCACATTATATTTCCAGACTAATATTTTATCAGCAACATTTACACCTCACAGGTCAAGTGATAGAATTCTCTAATCCAATTTCATTTTTTTAAAATGAAATTAACTCTGTTGAAATTACATATCTGTGGTATACTTAAAGTTGGAACACTTGCCGAGGACATATAAGAACTGGAGTCACTGATTTTTATCCTACATCACTTAAGATTAGGAAGAAAGAGAACTTCAGGCAGTCCCACATAGTGCCCTGAGCACTAAGTTACAGCAGGCTCAAATCTACTCTCTCACTCACAACTGGTTTGACGTTTTCTACACCGTATTTCCTATCATGATCAAAAGAGAAAGATACTTTCTCAGAGAATGACAGAATTCAAATTTAAAATATCCTCGACTAACATAAAAAGATTTAATATGGGATGAAATATTGTGGCAGTTTGGGCCAAATTTTGGGAAAACATTCAAAAGGAACGTCTCCTCAAAGGAAGGCAGGTTATAGCCGCCCCTCCCCCCACCAGGTTCCAGAAAAAAAATATATTTTCCTCGGAGGAATGTGAAAGAGAAAATAAAAACTATTTATTCAACAAACACACAGGTAAAGAATAATAATAGTAAATAATAAAACCTCTCGCTGGGAGAGAAACCTGGAAGATTTTAGAGTCCTTCTGTGGGTGTGGTCTATCTCCTCCTCCTCGAAGCTGGGCCGGATTGGGCCCTCTCTGGGCCTAAGGTGGAAATTTTCCCAGTGAGTTCTGGTGTTCTGAAGTTCAAACAGTCCAGAAGAGAAGAAGGGAAAAGCTGAAGTCCCAGAAAAACCACTTTCCATCTCTCTCTCCGAAGAAACAGAGCCGAAAAAAAACTGGCTGAAAAAGCAGGAAAACTGCTTCCTTCGCTCTTCTCCCCACAGCCGAAGAACGCAGAGGACTAGTGACCTTGAAGCACAGACTGCTTTGAAAAGTTCACTCAGTTTTTTTTCCCCTCTCTCTTGCATCCAGTTTTAAAGGCACAGAAAGGTACAGGAATCATGTCTGGGCATAGAGCGGTGATAGGGGATACAACAGCATAAAGTCACCCCAAGACAAATATAAAGGTAAAAAAAGTGCAAGGTGTTACACTATAGGAAGAACAGTCATCTGTATGGAAGAAGAAAAGCTTTTCTTCACCATTGTCACGGTTTGACACTGATTAAGTGCCAAGCACCCACAAGAAACTATTCACTTATTTTCCTCTGCTATACCTGAGCAGAGGAGGGGGAATTAAAACCTCATTTTCATGAGTGAGATAAGGATCAGGGGAAAAACACTTTAAGGCAAAACAGGTTCCAAACTTAAACAGTATAAAGAAGACTTGTTATTAACAGAATTAAAAGTAAAAAGGATAATGAGAATGAAAGCAAACTTTCAGAACACCTTTCTTTTCCAGTCTCTCCCTCTTTCCACCAATTGTGCAAGGAAACAAACATGAGGTTTTGGTCAGTATTTCACTACTTAAGAGTCTTTCTTTATGTTTAAGAAAAAGAGTTATTTCTGCTGTGCCACGGGATCCTTCCCATGGGAGATAGTTCTCTGCGAATTTTCCTAGCATGGTTTTAACCTTCACAAGCAACAGCCCATCCAAACCTGCTGCAATGTGAAATCCCTCCCACAGGTCATGCAGTCGTCCCACAGCTGCCTAGCGTGGGCCATTCTAATTCATGGGGTTTAGTCTTTTAAGGATGA
>WEIT01009297.1:1393-17690 GCA_013389985.1 Dryoscopus gambensis
CAAGAGATTAAAATGCCTTCATTCCTTTATGTAATTCTATTCAAGGTGGTTTTCTGGGAGGAG
This sequence comes from Dryoscopus gambensis, assembly GCA_013389985.1. Classification (NCBI taxonomy): domain Eukaryota; kingdom Metazoa; phylum Chordata; class Aves; order Passeriformes; family Malaconotidae; genus Dryoscopus; species Dryoscopus gambensis. The sequence continues at coordinate 1,457 of WEIT01009297.1, forward strand.
GCACAGAAAATAATACAGAATGAAACAGGTGAACGCAAAACTAGCTGGCTTGCTTTCTGTTGTTTCTTATACATGAATTTGGAAGCTTAAGCACATTTTACATTTAGAGTATTTTTATAGTAAGATTAAACCTAAGGGGAAGACAAACAAGATTAAATGATACATAGAAACTAAAGAAACAGCAGATGCCACCAGAGAATCCTAGCAGAGGTACTGCTGAACACTTCCAGTCCTTCTTAAGTACCAGAACAACCCAAGTACATGAATGATTTTTTTCTGGCATAATTTCAACAATTCAAGGAGTTAAGTTGCTTAAGCTTTTCATGAGAGTCCTAAGTATTCTCTGCCTTATACTAACTAACAAACATACTTTCAAAGAACAACATTACTTCCATAAACCACTTGTATGAATACCTACAAAGAGAAGGAAGGAGAAAAAAAATCAGCTTTCAGGAATCATTATATTTGTTAGCAATTCATTAAAAAATAATTCCTCTACCAACAAAAACGCTCCAGAGAGCAAACCCTCTCTCTACACCGCAAAAAAAGCTCTCTCCAAAGAAACTCCCAGAGTCAGAAACATCACAACCTCCTCCAAAGAAAAAAACCCCAACTACCAAAAAACCCCAAAACACAACAACAAAAACAACCTACATACCCACCCCCCTTAAAACCAAAAACCAATCAAAACCTCACCCACCAGGGAATGGGCTTCTAGCAAGTTTTGTGTGGTTTTGTTCGGGTTTTTTGGGGGGCTTGCTTTTGGTTTTTGGTGTTTTTTGGTTTTGTTTTTTTTTTTTTTAATTCTGAAATGAATGTATTTTCCTTCCAAGGAAGTTCATAACCCAGCAAAAATTCCCTTCTTTGGTTTAGGAAAAAAATCTTAGTACTAACTAGGAGACATGTCTCTGAAAAACTGAAAGACATTCCATCAAATGATTAAGCACTAAGTTGAACAGAACAAGTCTTGGAAAAATCTGTTTATCTACATAATGCCTCTCTCATGCCAAGTCATAATACCCATTTAATTTCGTATTACCTTAATAATATATATGTGAAAACAGTTCATTTAATAATCAAGCCCTTTTTCTTGCCCTCTGTCCTCCAAAACAGGTTGATTTTATAAAAAACATAGAAATAGAGAATGTGATACATGTTATTTGCAAGAGTCAATCTGTTCTACTACCTTGAAATAGAAAGAATTGGAGCTGACCTGTTTTTGCAATGAAGAAAAGCAGCACTGATACATTTCTAGACCATGGCAACTATAATCTGCACAATCAATTTACAAAAAAAACACAAATAAAAAGTAGACATTGAAATGTAATACTCTTGTTAACATATGAATCATAAAAATGTTTTCTAACATATACAAAACTTCTGCACAAAATTTCCTCACTTTCAGGTCAGTCGCTCTACTCCCATTACAGATAAGACCACTAACAAAACCTCACAGGGGAAGCTAATCAGTACAGTTATCTGCTGTTCAAATAGTTCAAACAATTTAAAAAAAAAAAATTCTCAACAGAAGTGCTTCAATATGGTCTCTTTAATAGCCAAAATTAAAGACAGATTTTTATTCCAAAGCAGAATAACCCTCCCTCAGAAGTAATCTTTAAAAGCAACAGCCAAGCTACTGTGGAACAGAAAAAGCAACATTTTCATTTAAGAGAAGTGAGGTAGGACTAAAATAGCTAAATATCTAACGTAACAAAGGGAACTTCAAATCTTTATGTAGTTTTCATATTTTCTCTGTTCAATTATTAAGTACACTCCATGAATTCTCTATGAGTATACATACACTTAATCCTTTTACATTTAGCAAAACATGTTCCTAGAAATTAAAAAAAATTATTTCTGCTGCCTCTGACACACAGGCTTGAAAGCTAGGAGTCCATTATGAAATGGACTCTTCTGTATGGCGGAGAGGAAAGAACGTATCTTCCCAACTAGTTTGTTTTCATAAATATGGGTCTACCAGTCTAAATTAAATTTCAAAGTCAGGCCTACTTTCATGGTATCCTTCAAATTCTACAACCTTGATAATTGTGTTGTCTTGGTTTAAAAGACAGGTGTCTACCAAAGGAAGGCAGAAGCCCCCCCTTGGAATGTGAAATGCAACCCCCTTCCCACCAAATTATTATAAATTTGAAATTGAGGGGCTTTCAGGCAAAGATATGAGAAATGGGAGTAACAGGTTTTTTACTAATATATATATATATAAAACAAAGCAATAATACAGAAAACACTGGTTTAACCTGACAGAGTCAGGGTACGACCTGACACCTTACCGGCAGGGTGGTGGTAGCAATCTGGTTAGGTGATAGTTGCAGTTCTCCTTGAAGTGCTTCTGTTGAAGTGGTGATCTTGTAGAAAAGGTCTGGTCCTCCTCGGAAAGTCCAGTGGTGGTTGTGTAGCTCTTGTCCTTTGTGAATCCAGTGGAAAAGGCTGCTTGTGGTGTTCCAAACGTCCAGCATGGAATGCTTGGTTCCTTGCTCTGGGCAGAGCATCTCACAATGGGATGATGTAATTTTATCAGTCATGCGGTGAGACTAGATGGTCCATAAACAGAAGATGTCCCCATGGAGGGAGGACAGGTCATGGGAGAGATAAAGAACTCTGCCCCACCTGGTGTCAACAGCTGGCCCATTAACAGAAGATATCCCCATGAGTTTATCAGGGATGAGTCATGAAGGAGATAGGGGAACACTGTCCCACCGGTTTTAACAGTTTACGAAGATGGTGATAGAATACATACTTTTAGGCACATCTTACACTGTAACCTAGGACATGTGTAAAAATCAAAATTTGTTAAACTAAATTTTCTCTGAGATTAGGTCTAGCAAATTGCTTCTGTTTGATGCTGAAGCCAATGTAACTGCTTAGTCAATACCAAATATAGTATGACAATTACCTTAAACCTGAGGATTAGTTTATCCTTTTGTGCAAAGGTCAAAATCGTTATGTTCTGTATTAAATGGCACAATTATAAATACAGATTAATGTTCCGAAGATTTGTTCACCCTGGCTCTGGTTAACAGTTTTACTAGAAAATTAATATTATATACTGTGATGTTTAGTCACATTAATTTGCAATCTTCATGTAACATTTATGTGACCTACCAGTACTCACAGTAAACAATGCTAGTAACATGAGACGCAGCGCAGAACAGGGCTGATGGAAGATGCTACAGCTCCTGAAACTGGCAAATGTTTATGGTAAAACTATAAAATTTCAATGCATATTCCTGTGAGAATGAATCTATTTAGAGCTTTTCTAGATAGAACTTAATAAAATCTTAAAATCTTAACTAGATTTAAACAAAAGGCACACTATTAAGTCTTACTGATTTCTGATTCTCAGATAACATTGTAACTACTGCTTTAGATCCTTAAGGCAAAGGTGTCTTACTAGGCATAAGGACTGTATTTTGCACTTCGCTTTTTTTATACCTTTTATTAGTTATGTTTATTTCTAGTGGTCTAGTGAAACTACACATGTACAGAATCACAGAATCCATTAGGTTGGAAAATCATACGAGATAGAGTTCAACCTTTGACAGAACACTACCTTGTCAACTAGACTATGGCACTGAGTGCCACATCTAGTAATTTCTTGAACACCTCCAGGGATGGTGAATCCACCACCACCCTGGGATGTCCATTCCCATGCTTAACAATTCCTTCTGTGCAGAAATTCCTCCTGTTGTCCAACTTGAACCTCCCTTGGCACAGCTTGAGGCTATGTCCTCATCTTGTTGCTAACCGCCTATGAGAAGAGGCCAATCCCTACCTTGCTATAATCTCCTTTCAGGTAGTTCCAGAGAGCAATATGGTCACCCCTGAGCCTCCTTTTCTCCATTTTAAACAACCCCAGCCCCCCCAGATGTCTCTCAATGAGACTTACCCTCTAAACTCTTTGCCAGCTTCACTGCCCTTCTCTGGACTCACTCCATCACTTCACTGTCTGTCTTGCAGCGAGGGGCCCAGAACTGGACACAGGACTCGAAGTGTGGTGTCACCAGTGTCAAATGCAGGGGGACAATCACTTGTGCAAGGCCTTGGTCCTTCTGGTCACACTGTCCTTAATACAAGTCTGGATGCCATTGACCTTCCTGACCAATTGAGTACACACCGGCTCATGTTCAATTGGGTGTAGACCAGCATCTCCAGGTCTTTTCTGCTGGGCCGCTTTCCAACCATTCTTCCCACAGTATGTAGCGCTGTGTGGGGTTGTTGTGATTGAAGTGTAGGACCTGGACCTTGGCCTTGCTGAACCTCATGCACTGGCCTCTGTCTGTCTATCTGTCTATCCTGTCCAGATCCTTTGCCCTCCAGCAGATCAGCACTCCCACCTAACTTGATGGATTACAGGGGGTCTGTTCCGCTCCCTGGCCCTGTCTACCAGCTCATGGGGCTGGCTGCCCTGAAGATACTGGTCTTTCTTTTAAAGATTGAGGCAAAGAAGGTAATAAGTACCTCAACCTTTTCCTCATCCTTGGTCACAGTGTTCCCCCTCCACATTCAATAGAGAATGGAGATTTTCCATGGCTCTTCTTTTGAGAATGTATTTATAAAAGGGTCTTACTATCTCTTACAGCAATGGCCAGATTGAATTCTAGTCGAGCTTTTGACTTTCTAATTTTCTTTCTACATGACTTAACAACATCCCTGTAGTCTTCCTGAGTCTTAAGCCTCTTGTTATTTCTTGAGTTTCTGCAAAAACTCCCTGTTCAGAAAGGCCTGCTGGCTCATCTTCCAGCACAATGGGGATGGCCTGCTCCTGCACCTTTAAGATTGCTTTCTTAAAGTATTTCTTTCTAGGTTTCCTCAACCTTTTTGTTACTAAGGACGGCTTCCCAATGGATTCTCCAATCCAGTGTCCTGAATAGGCCAAAATCCACCCTCAGGAAGTCCAAGATAGATATTTTGTTGACACCCCTCCTTAACTTACCAAGAATCAAAAAACATCATTTCACTGTCACTGTGCCCAAGACAGCCTCCAACCACCACATGTCCCACCAGCTCTTCTCTTTTTGTAAACAGCAGGTCCAGAGTGGCAGCACCCCAGTAGACTCACTTATCAGCTATGTCTGGAAGTTCTCTTCCACACACTCCCGGAACCTCCTAGACTGCCTTCTCCTTGATGTGTTGCGTTTCCAGCAGACATCTGGCGAGTAAAAGTCTCCCACAAGAAAATGGCTAGCAACTGTGAAACATTAGCCAGCTGCTTACAGAATAGTTCATCTCCCTCTTTATTCTGGTTGGATGGTCTGTAACAGACTCCTAATCAGGATATCTGCATTGCTAGCATTCCCCCTGATTCTTATAGAGGCTCAATCTTATAATCTATACAGTCAAAACACTCCCTAATGTAAAGAGCCACCCCACCGCCTCTCTTTCCTTGTTTGTTTGAAGAGCTTGTAGCCATCCATTGCAGCACTCCAGTCATGTAAGTTATCCCACCACACTTCTCTAATGGCAACTACATCATATCCTACTGCACATCACATAGCATTTCTATTCAATAACATGGAATAGAACATGAAGAATCAAACAAAATTCAAAGTCTACACTGAATTACCTTTAGAAATAACCTCTAATTAAATTGATCTCAACTACAGCGTATCAAAATTTTAAATCGTCTAATGACTGTACAAATAGCTTGTAACACACTTTATGATTCTGGAATTACCATTTACAAGACATTAAAAGAACAGAAGGATGTTAATTCATTCCATAGTTTCTATAAAACAATCCTCTTACTCTCTGTTAAATTCCAGACTAATCGTTCAAAGCTAAGCCAAAGTAAAGAAATAAAACATCTAATCAATATTTTATGATTAATCATTTTGTTTATGATGCTATGAACTCTTTTCAAAACCATCCAATCTGCCAGTTGCCTTTATCTGTGGTTTTTATGTGTTTGTCTACATATAACACTGCTCCTGCCTGCCCTTGTGTTTATGTATATTATGAGCCCTTCAGCCCTTCAATAGAGTTGACTAAGATTCTGCTTAACTAGTGATTAATTTAAAAAAAAAGTCAAAAAAGAAAAATTAAAATAGAAGTTTTTAGTCTATTAAAAATATTTGAAACAAATTTCTTAAAAGAGAAAGAGTATATTATAAAATACACACGAGCATTTCCTGTAACAATGAACAAGGGGAGTCTTCAGCCTAACTCAGATCTCTTGGGATCTCCAGCTATGTACACTTTCACAATAACAAGCTGCAATGCTGTCCACATCCTCCACAGTCCTGTACACTCCAAACTTCTATCACTTCTACCACCTTCAGTAATAGTCCTGTTTTCTAAAGGTACAGGAATAGAAGTTTCATAGGAGCATGAAAAGCAATAAAATCAGGTATACTGTTTGTTTTGACAGCGTTCCTGATAATCAAAATAGTACAATCCTTTTAGAACAAACATTCAATATACCTGTATCTAAGATTTAGAAAAAGAAATGTGAGCATTTTAAAGCTATAGAAACAATCTATGCTAGTTTTGTTTTATATTTCCTAATTCACTAGGCATCCACCTTAATCTACTCATGCTAGATATACTTCAATATTTTCATCAGCATAGAAAATCCACCCACACTATTTCATTTTAATTGGTAAACAGAACCTTTTTTTTTTTCTAAAATGGGAATACAATCTCTGAAGAGGAGAAAACAAATCTATTTGCTTTTCATCAATAATATAGGTGGTCGCAATAAATTTAGGCACACCCTTTTAAGATACCAAGTAAAAGTAACATACTATTCTGCTATGCTGTGTATTCTATTAAAAAATAAGTTGAAACAACAATCAAATATTTTCTTTGCCATGAATTTTTAACCTGAAGTCTTACCTCAATTTGACTTCAATTTTATAGTCAAACCCCTGCCCAGTTATCAGCTGGGTTTCTTTGTGACCAAGCAGGTGTACTTGTAACAAGTTTGGTATTATACAGTGTTGTGATGCAGTGTTTTATTGTTTTCCACAGCTTTAAGAACATTTTATTGTTATGAGTTGGTATATCTCAGTTACCCCACCTCCTATCCCCAGTTGAGGTATCCCATGCTCATGTCACTCCCCTGTATCCCTTATATGGAAACTCTTGTTGTTTGCCTTGTCGAAATCCCCTTGTTCCGGCATGTTCCCTGTCTGTTACCCAAACCCCTCCTATTCTCCCTAAATGGTCCCTGTCAGCCCCCACAAACCCTGCCCCTTCCAGCACCTCCCACCCTGGAAATCCACTAACCCTCGATGCCCCATTGGCCCATGTGACCCTTCCCCCTCCGCCCCTCCAGGGCCACTGGACCCTGTCCCTGTCTGTCCCTTTGATGTCCCTCTCTCAGAAAACCCCCATTGGCTACTAGCCAGAATCCACCTTCCCCCCTCCCCCCCAATCCTCTCCCTTTACTTAAGTCCATGCACAGGCTGTTTTGTTGGTTTTTCCTCCTGCATCCCTTGGACAATAAGCCTTCAAACTATACCCTGTACCAGAGGAAAAAACCTCCTCACATTCCTTTACCTCTCCTCTCGTGCGGGTTGCCTAGCAACTGGCCTTGGGGCTTTAGCTCCCTGGAGCCTGAGAGAGCTGCAGCTCCAAAGGAGCAGTGAAAGGACTTCGGGTCTCTGCTGTTCCCCACACTTGCTGTGGTGCCGAATGAGCTAGCCCTGGTCAAGCGGTCACCGTGAGAGTACTGTATCATGTAAGTGCGCACTGAAATGGAAAGCAGCAAGGAAGTCTGGTTCATATAGTCCTTTAAATAGTAACGATATACTTCTATTGAACTCAATAATCTAATGACATGTTACTCAAGAACATAAAAATACATTTTCCTTAAAATTTTTTTTCAAGCCAAATTTAACTACAGACCTGATTTTCACTTGGAAAGAAAGAGATGAGAAATAGCTATGACATTAGAATGTAAAAAAGAGGGGGAAAATTACACATATTTTGTCATTCCTTCGTTTCCATTGGAAGGCCACCTATGTAATGATTTTAAATTAATAAGTAAAGGAATTATTACACTCATTAGAAAAAATAGCCAATTATGTACACTGCACATATTAAAGCCAAAGTTAATTTGCTGGCATCAAAGATCGCTAACCATACACCAAGTCCAAAACCAAAAAGCTCCTAATTAATGCCAAAAACCTGAAAAAATAGGTCTGAGCTACTCTTCTGTATGATAGCAGCCTGAAATTCACATGGTGCTGCTTTTTTCCATTTACTTGCTGCAGAAACTACTTAATGCACACTGTTACATATACAATATTAATAGCAGTTGAACTTGGAAATATATCCTTCTGACTGCTAGCATTAAAATTAACCAGGAGAGTGGGCATAGTAGAAGTCGTAGATGCTACTTTTTCCCCCCTGTATTTGACACCTCTGTAGCAATTTCACAGGTCTCAATCTATACTGTTAGTGAAAAATTCTACAGGCTATATGAAGAAGTTCAACAATTGCATCTGTAGACTTTTTTAGTATGTTGTTTTTTTCTTTCAAACAGGGAAGGCCTCTCCTCCTGACTTCCTAGAACACCCAGACATTAATTCACAACAAGAAAGATGATGGAGCAGTTCAATTTCCTTGTCTGAATTGCAACTTAATCACAGATACTCAAATCTTGTTTCACAAGATTTCTTGTTCAGCAAAACAAGACAAGCTTCTATTTCACTGTTAGTTTCAAGTGCTGTTAGGAAGGATTCACCCAATAAATGCTTACTTGCACTTCCTGATAACAGGAACAAATTCTGATTTCAAGTAAAATTCAAGTAAAATCAAGTAAAAAATTTCATGTTTTTTTTCTAATGCCGAGGAAGACCAACATTTGGTCCACAAAACATAAACCCCAAGTATTATTGCGATAGTGAAGTTTCATTTTTTTTTTTTGTTACTGTTACTAATGCATATATGGGGAATTATTGCAGAGACCTAAGAGTCCCTCTAAAAAACTATTAATTTTCCAGATGCAAAAACATTACTTGTTTCTGCTTTCTCAAAGCTTTTGGGTTGTTGGGAGTGTTTAGGGGTTTTTGCCTTTTTTTTCCCCCAGGAAATAGTACTCACTATTACGAAGTCAAGTAATCATGAAACAGATAAGAAACAAGAGATGAAGTTGTACCAATATGATAGTTTAATACTTCATGATCTTCTGTTTCTGTAGTAGCAACAGAAATGTTTCACCATAGAAAAGAAAAAATTCAAAGATGTACTGCAGCTGTAACACCTTGCTTTAAAAGTACAAACTAAGGAGAAACAAATTCATGTTCAATAGACGATTAGGTGCTACCTTTTCCTAGGCTTTTTTGACCACATTTATTGTATATTTCCAGTTTTCCATTACATAGTTACTTGAGACCATCTCGTGTTTAATGAAATTTCTACCAAACGAGTACAGTAGTTTGACAAAAAGGGTGATTTTAAAAAAATTAATAATAGGCTCATAATAGCTTATAAGGAATATGATTTTTGAATGACAAAACTGCAGGGATAATTTTAAAATAGTATTTTAAAACCAGCTAAAAATACACCAGCTAAGTAAAAACAATTGAGTAATTTATATTCTCAACAGGATTCTTTTTAACACAGTATTTGTCCCGAAAAGTATATGCTTAATCTAAAATATCTCTAAATCCCATCTGATGAGTAGGATGATGTCACCACACATGAACTGATGCAAAATTGCTTCATTTGTACGAAATATTTACTAAACTATAGAACAGCAACCCACTACCACTAAAGTTCATCAGAAACTATGTTTCACTAAAACATTATGCATTAATGTTTTATAAAAGCTCTTACCATTAAACTATTTCAATCCACTGATTTAAACCAGTGGCTGCAGTATGAACTAGTGAATAGTCAAATGTTTGGGACAGATTAGAAGAGTTGGTGTCAATCCTTTCTGGGTTTTACACCAGGCTGAAAGTCAGTATATGTCATTATAACTCAGCTTCCTATTGAATTTCCCAGTAGAAATACCTCAAGAGAAAAAAAATCCTTAGGCCTGATGGTAAAAATAAGCCTTTTGTTTTGAAATGTAAATTACCTGTTATTTCACTATTGCCTACTTCAGTGGAGTCAAATTATCAAAACTTGGAAAAGCTACATGTGGATTTTGCAGTTTAAAAAGTCTCTCATTACCCAAAGTTTAGCACCAAAATCCTGAAACATATATTAAGATCCAAAGCTACAAATACTACACTATCTTGTGCATATACAAAATGACATAAAGAGAAAAGATGAGGTAAGCAGTATATATTTCAGAAAGTTGCATATACTGTCAATCTGAAGTCTAGTAATGATCTTCAGGGAAAACAAGGGCAGTTCAAACTGTCTTTCAGTTCTCTCCTATAATTCTTTCTAACTCCCGCGGAAACATCCCTTGAGAAATGCTGTTTTTAAGGAACAGCTAATTAATATATTCATCCTTGTCTTGGTTTGAAAAGACAGGTGTCAGCTAAGGAAGGCAGGAGCCTCCCTTGAAATGGAAAATGTAAACCCCCTCCCTCCGAATTATTAGAATTTTGAAATCAAAGGGCTCTCAGGCAAGAATAACAGTTCTTTACTAGAAAAATTGGGAAAAAAGCCACCACCCAATGCAATAGTACAAAACAAAACCAAACACTGACAGAAATACAACCTGACACCCTGTTGTCACAGGGTGTTGGTAGCAGTCCAATTAAACGGTGGCTGCAGTCCTCCTGGAGTGGCAGATGTAGTTCTGTTGAAGCAGTGATCCTGTAGCAGAGTGTAGTTTTCCTGTGGGAGTCCAGTAGAGAAGAAAGCTGCTCCTCTGGGAATCCAGTGGAAGAGAGCTGCTATGGTGTTTAAGATCTCAGCTTACATGCCGCATGGAATACTTGGTTCCTCCCTCTGGGTGGAGCATCTCACAATGGGATGGTGAGTCATGGGCAAGGCACTGATGGGCCATTAACACGAGCTAGTCCAGGATCGAGTTATCTATGAGTCATGCGGAAGGCACTGATGGGCCCATTAACAGAAGATAGTCCAGAGGGAGGAGGCAGGGAGCACTGCCCCACCTGGTCTCAACAGCTCATAAAGATGGTGATAGAATACAAACTTTTGGGCACATCTTGCACTGTAACCTAGGACATCCTACATTTTATACTCACAAAAGAAAAGATTCTTGATTTTAATAAAAATTTCTAAATTATTAATTTTTTCCCCTAGTAGAATAAATTTTAACTGCCCAGTATTAGAAAATGTAGGGGTTGAAGGCCATGGTTTGTTTTCAATGTCTTCAATTTTTTGGTTTCTTGATAGAAGTATTAATTTTAACGTACTCAGCCCTTCAACTGGAAGGCCCATGAAAAGCATGAGGTATCTGATTGTATTTTCATCAGTGTCAAGAATAACATTTTAGCTGAGTATAGACAGAGAAAGTGTATAGAGCTGAGTACAGATAAAGATGGAGAAAAATAGATTTTCTTGAAAACATTTCCTACAAAGATACATCAATACCTGGAAAGGCACCATTTCAACCATATCATTTCCCCTATAACACTCTTCAAAAATTCTGATTCAGGTTTGCAAAGGCTTTCTGAAAGAGACTTCATCCACAGTAAAGCTACGTCCTTCAGCTGTAGCACAGGGTTTCATGACAAATTAATTGAAGTGTGTCTGCTTCTTTACCACTGTTACAGTGGCATTCTGACTGAGCTGAACTTTTGGTGTGCAAGGGGCAGGGCATGGATATAGGAAGACTGCAGCTGGAGTGGGTTTTGACTTTAGCGTAATGCTGAGAAACACAATAGGAAGGGAAATGCATACTGACCACCATTAACAAAGTGTCCTGTATAACCCACAATGTTACTGTATTCCGTATCTCTACCTGTGCCCAAAATTGTTACTGTCTCTTTAAGACCCTGTGCCCGCAAAACGGAAGTCCAGCAGAGGCCAGGGGGATTGCCTCGGGATTTTTAAAAGTCAGAGTTGCCCAACCAGACATCTCTCTTGCCTCGTAGCTCTTCTCAAAAGCAGAGGCTTCCCTTCTGGGTTTTCTTCTGTTTCTTTTCAGAGGGGGTTTCTCCCAGCGTTTTTTTGTTTTGTTTGTTGGGTTTTGTTTTTTTTTTGAGGGGGTGCATTTCACAGTCATGGACTGCCTCAGGCCAGATTCTGTGAGTGCCTATCTGCAGCCGTGGCATTGCACCAAGAGGAGCGTAGCGGGCCCACTCTCTGCAATCACCCCACCCCACCACCAATGCCTGGCCAAAGTGAGAAGGCACAGAGTCCAAGTCACCCCAGCCAGCTGTCTTCTGCGGAAGGAAAGGTGAACTTCCTCTGTAAGTTCTAGCCCTTGACCGAGTCCCAGTCGCTGGAATGTGCCAGCCACATATTCACTGATGGAGCTGCTGCAGCCAGAGATAAGTAGGGGGCAAGGCAGAGAGGCAGCTGCCACCATTTTCCCTTTGTCTCCCTACCCCTGTTTACCTTGTGGAGGGCACCATCTTGGAGAAGGGGTCACTCTGCCATTTTGAGTTTCTCATATGTTCCCAGGGAGTCCTCGAGATTTCAGCAACTTTTTAACTAGTTATTACTGTTATTCTTTCCTGTTGCTGTTTAATTTTTTTAGTAAATTGTTATTTTTTCCACTTATATCTACTTGTATTCATTTCTCCTTATTGCTGGAAAGGGATTGATTAAAACTAAAGAGGAGGTAACTCCTTTTAGAGTGTCTTCCTTAAAATTGTCTTAAACCAATACCCAAAGAAAAGAATTGTTACCTGGCTTCACCTAGGCAGGCATACCTGTACATTACTGCAAGTAAAGTGTTGAAAATGTCATGGAGTAACTACTACCCCAAAATGAGGTTTTGTGTAGGTATGTTCGATCCAAAATCCATTTTAAATGCAGCATCTCTCCGCTCCTCAGCTAATTTCTGCAGATAGTATCTTCCTACTTTTTTTTCAGAAGATGGGCATAATTTTATTTTTATCTGCTTTTAAATAACATAACTTCCAATGCCTTGCTCTCTACAAGTTTTGTCCATTATTCTTCAAAGCACAGTTCTAATAAAACTGCTTAGATTTCTCTAGCAGCATTTACCATCTTTCCCACTGATTTAGCTTAACGGAATGTCCTAGGTTACAGTGTAAGATGTATCCAAAAGTATTTATTCTGTTACCATCTTCATAAGCTGTTGGAACCGGTGGGACAGGGTTGCCCCATCCCCTCCATGACTCATCCCTGATAAGCTCCTGGGGCTATCTTCTGTTAATGGGCCAGCTGTTGACACCAGGTGCAGCAGAGTTCTTATCTCTCCTCTGACCCATCCTCCCCCCAGGGGCACATCTTCTGTTAATGGGCCATCACCGCATGGCTGATAAGATTACATCCCATTGTGAGATACTCCGCCCAGAGGGAGGAACCAAGCATTCCATCCTGAATATAAGCTGAGGTTTGGAACACCACAAGCAGCCTTTTTCCACTGGACTATCAGAGGAAGACCAGACCCTTCCTACTCCGCCACTGGACTTTCAGAGGAAGACCAGACCTTTCTCTACAGAATCACTGCTTCAACGGAACCATCACTCCAGGAGAACTGCAGCCACCATTTGATTGAACTTCTGCCAAACCCCCTGACTGTCAGGGGGTCAGGTTTGTACCCTGACTCTGTCAGTGGGTTGGTTTTTTTTTTTGTACTACTACATTTATTTTATTTTTTTCCTATTAAATTGTATTTCTGATTCGAAGTCTCTCACTAGTTTGCTTTCAAACTAGAACAAGGAATAATACTGATAACCCAATAATGTTTCCAGATTTTGCAAATACTTAAGACAAAGATAAAAAGCATCATCTGCAAAAATAGGCTCAGCTAGTACACTTTATTTAAACAAAGAGTGTGCTCTTAGCACAAACACTCTTTACTAGTGAAAGACAGTGAGAGATAAGAGAGATATTAAATATCATTATATTCCATATAAACACCTGATTTTCTCTTATCTACCTCCTTGTTATCTGCTAGCTGTAGAAGAAATATGCAACCTTTTTGAATTATCTATGCAACTGAGTTAGAAAGGTGTCAGGTAGGTACTAGAGTGATCAATATCACACCAAATGAATACAGTCTGGAAAGGTGGAAACCTTCACACAGACTAGAACATATTCTTGCACAAGCAGTCTGGAGGGAGCTCCATTTTATATGCTGCTGTTAGCTCAAAGGGGCTAGTTTAGTTTGGAAAATAAGAGGCAACATAACATTATTTTTCATGTTTGACATTAAACACTGGCTGTTCTTATGCAGCTCAGCCTTAGAATCAAGTCTTAAATACTGATTCAGATCAAAGTGTTGAAAGTGCTAACTGAGCTGGCAAAGATACAATGCTCACAATTAAAAGATGTCTTCACTCGGTTAATGGCCAGATCCATAGCTGGAATAAAGTTGCAGTGCCAGCTGACAATCAGAGCCAGTTCCACTCTGAAACGCAGTACTGCATTTCTTTCTTATTCATTGGAAGGGACTATTGTGACTCTTATATTGCAGTCTAGTCACTGACCTCAGATAGTGGCTCTTACATGGGGAGTATTGTTTTCTTTTCTCAGTGGCACAGATCCTGCCACAATCTAAACATTAAATATCCAGATTCAATTTTCAACAGAAGCATCCTTCTGCTATGATGTGCAGCTCTTCCTGTTGATACACAACGCCCAATTACTTACAGATACATACCATTTTTTTTACTTGCCTATTGAATTATAAGAGAAATGGAAATACAGCCTTGCCGTGGCTGCATTCTTCACTTTTGCGTATTAGAAGGCACATTATTAAGCTCAGTACTAAGTCGATGAGTGCTGGTATTTTCCCTACTCATATTCATACAGAGGGCTAGCAATATTCTATGAATACTCTGAACAGAAAACATTAATAAAAACAAAAGGAAAGCAACTTTTAAAACAAAGGCTAAAATATTCAAGTAATAAATAAACTAGAGTTGTTAGAGGTGTACCTGGGACACTAGGTGTCTTGAAACTACTTTAACACCCAGTCAGTACCCATTAAGGTACTGAATTAAGGGCAAAATTAAGGCACCCATTAAGGGCAAAATTTTCTCAAGTATCATTGAGAAAATAGTAAGAAACTCCACAAACTTGGAAGAGTAATGCCTTTTATTTCCCAGATTAGGATGACTCTCAGAGAAATATAAAAGGAAGATAAGTCAGAAAGCTTTGTATACCTGAGAGCTCGTGTGTTTGGCAGTAGGACGCCATAAAGTTGCGACAGTTAATTCTTGTACTCCTTATACAAATAAAAAGTTATAAAATTGGTGAAGAACAGTATCCTTCAGCATACAAAATATTAAAAGTAAAATGGGAAGAGGGCAAAGCCTGAAAGAGTATTTCCATAACAGAAGTGACAAAACCTTGTATCAGATCTTGTATCTTGTATCCCTTTTCTCCTCATTGCCCCAAAACTAAGTAAACAAGATGCATGAACTTTTTCCGTAGAACTCCAGAGTAAATATGCTAGCAGGTTGTCAAACAAGAAACCTGTTGACCAAAAAAAAGATCTGTATATTATGCAGGCCACCATTACTATTGTTCCACAGACTTTAAAGTGATTTTTCCACCTAAATTGAGTTTTATATATTAATTCCAACACAGGCTTTTGGAAGAAGAAAATACAGGAAAGAAAATAGGGAAAGGAATCTTCCTACTTTTCTCCTCCACACAAATAAAAATTTGAAGCCCAATATAAGCCACTTCATTTGCTACCAATTACCTTGACTGAAAACTATGCTGCAAGTCAATGAAATGATGGTAACAGAATGGACACTCTTCTTTCACATTATCACAGAATGGGTAAGGTTGTAAGAGACCACAGTGGGTCATCCAGCCCAACCTTCCTGCTCAAGCAGGGTCATCCTAGAGGACATAGCACAGGACCATGTCCAGAGGTTCTTCAATATGTCTAGTGAGGGGGACTGCACAAGCTGTCTGGGCCACTCGTTCCAGTGCACAGTCACCTGCACAGTAAAGAAGTTCTTCCTCATATTCAGGTGAAACATAAAGGCACTGGAGGTCTAAAAAGATTCAGATCTCTTTAAAGATTTGGAAGGTTACCTGCCATGCAAACCCTGCAAAAGCTTCAGAGCCTGTTAAGAAGAGAGACCTTTGCAAAAGCACTCACTGTTTAACATCCCTATGGGCGTTACTTGGAACAACTTCGGAATGTGTCAGATGCTGCTGCTACAGGAGGTTATAGTGATAA
>WEIT01009300.1:2622-32248 GCA_013389985.1 Dryoscopus gambensis
AATGGCAGAAATCAGGTTTTGACCAATGCCTTTTCTCATTTCTGGGAAAGATGGAGATCCTTCCTACTCCTACTTTCATCTACCATGTTCTTGGTGGGTCTGTATCACACCGACCTTACACCAAGCTAAGATGACCTGCATAAATTCTCCTTTAAGTACAGAGAAACTCATTTGTACAAAGTCCACAGATACTCTTTACGTGAATGTTGAGTACAGTCAACACTCATGTAAAGTAAAACACGTGCTGAGTGTTGCATCCTTCTCACAAGGGTTTAGATCTCAGCTTAAACAGTGTTTAAAGAGTTGCTTTCTTTTCAGCCTAGAGTGGCTGCCAATCTTCATACACTTATGGGCACATGTCTAACTCTTTGTTGAGCTTCTTACTGTAAGACTCCATTGTTTATTGCCTATTCATTTTTGTTCCCTCAAATGGTCATTTTCCAAGTTCAAGGTAGTAAGTTATGAGGTTTCTATGGAAATTTTTCTTCATAACTCCAGAAAACAACACATTTTGCTGTAGTTAACCACTATATATACTTGACACAGTACAACGAATTCCAGGTGCTACGCTCAAGGACATCTGTTGAGAGTAAAGCACTTCTCTTTCCTTCACCTTATTATCCAGTGGAAAGATAGTCTTGCTATTATTGCAAGTGGTAAGTATCTAAAAGAAGGTAGAATTGGCTCACCCGCTGTTTACATATTTTCTAGTGATATGAAACACTGAGTGTGGTACAAGGTCTCCAGAAGCCCATACATGTCTGAATCCCAGGGTGTGGGTTTGCTGTGCTTAAAACATACTTGACTCAGAATTCATATGCTTTTGTGAAATTTCATTCTAATTGTACTGTTTTTTCCCCAGGGTAACTTAGTGCTGCATTTTTTAAATGCACATATCTATGCTGAAAATCTGCAAAGATTTTAAATTACGTAGCTGCAATCTCCCATCAAACAACATTTCCCATATATGTATGCTGAAAGCATTCTAATACCAACACACTTGATTTCTGCTGTTGCTTTTGCTTGACTGGTACTATAGCCAACTATACAATTGTGTTCTAGTTACCACTGCTGGTGTAATAAAGTTAAAAGGGTTGTTTAGGTGTTTCTACTTCTGTTAAAATCTTCATGTGGTAAATTCAGAACAGAACATCAAGACGCAAATTCTGTGAGGGAGAAAAACATGCTCAGTGTTGTATCAATGAGATTTCTGCTTTTTATGTCTGGGACCCGGACAATCATCATGGGGTGGTGAAACATCTTTCCCAAGTCATTCACAAAATAGATTCCCCTTAAACTCCTCAATTCATGAGTGCCAAGTTTTCCAGCATGCTGATCTCAAATTCATCCATGCTAGCCCTATTTGCACTCATGTTTTATTTGTTTCAGTTTAAGATGCGGGACTTTCAAGTGCCTTTTCCACCAAGAGATGATTTGAGGGAAATGAAGGGCTCGAAGTAATCGTGATGGTCCACATCAAGAACAGACTTAGCAGTACAGCAACACTTCTACTGCCGGCCCCGTGACCTTACTGGCAAATTAAAGCCCCTGAGCCACAATCTTCATATTTTCACAAAGACACAGAGACCTCCTCTCGCTGCATCAGGCACATGTATTGTGTTCCTTCTCACCTGAAGGCAGACTCAGGTTATTGCATTTGGATTTTTTTCCTATACTGGCTTTGAGAGCAAACTTTATTCTTAAATACTATCCATTATTTCAATATTTTAATTAATTCTTGCAAAATATTTTAGTAAGTACTGCAACTGTGGTTTAATTCTGTAAATAGTTGGCTCTAGTTATAGACCCTTAGTGTATTCAAAATCATAGTAGCCAGCATATTTGACAAATACATCCATTTTCTCCTATTCTAGGCAAGGCATACAGGAAAATAGGAGTTATTTTCTACAACTTTTTCAAGTTAATAGATCTGACTTGGGCAGGCACTCCTGTAGTCATGGTGATCTCCGAATAGTTATACTTAATCCTTCCAAGTCTTCTGGAGTAAGGTCTGTAAGTAGTAGCCCATTCTCCTCAGTAGTTCTCAATTGTCTGAATTGTCCAGCAGGTAAATTGAGTTTGTTTGACTAATCCTGAGACTGAGGTAAGGACTGAATTGTATCCGGTCCAGCTGTATTAGATACAACCAAGAATCCCAGGCATTTGCCCCCACTGATGTTAATTTCTTTTAAAGGAATTGTACCTCTAGGATTTACATAATTTTGCATCCCATATTTCTTTCCTCCTGTACCCTAGAAGAACTGCTTCAAGACATCTACATGTTTCTTCAAATCCAGTGAAAAATCCTGACAGAAAAAGTCAACTCCATAGATGACTGATCTTCATAAATTAGCTAGAATAGCAACGTTCTCTCTTCCAATTAAATTTGGTGAAAACAGGAATTAAGAAGGGTGTAGGTCAGAGTGAAGGATAGCCTGAGGCTTCTTGAGGTTTTTGACCTATTCCTTCCAGACTGGCATTATTATGCTGACACTTCACAATAAAATCTTGTTATATAAATTATTTCAACAGCATAGCTATATTAGAATTATAAAAGAGCTTCTCCAGGCTTTATCAACGTCACCTGATTATTCAGTTTCTGAAGTACAAAGTATTTTTGCATGGATCATACATACATATGTAGCGTACCTTTGTATTTTTATGTTCCTGTTGAAACTTGTTTTGACACAATGAAAACTTGTTTTGAAAATACTGAACACCTACAACAATACCTTCTGGATGCCAGATGAGAGGATTTGTCCTCCTGTGACCACACAGGCACATCCAGCTGGTTTGGTTCATGTAACCCCCAATAATTCATCTCCCGTGCAGAAGGTATTTACTATAAGTTTCAAAACTTTCTAAGATTTGCTGCTTCTGACAGAACAAAATCAAAGATGCCAACCTGTCTTTTTTATATAAATATATATAATTGTTTTCTTTCTAAATTCCTTTTGTCAGGAGCTACCTAATTTAACACGGTTAGCACTAATTAACAAAAGGAACTTAAATTAATAAATTGTTACCTTAATTCCAATAGTGGGTATGTATTTAGGTCATATTACATATGACTGCTCATTAGGTCCTTAACCTGTACTTACGCCCTCCTCTAGCATCTCTATGCCTTGCACTGAACAAGCACTGAATGCAGAAAGTGTGGAAATCTACTGAAAGCCCATTTTTTACATAGGCCTCATGCCAACATTTGAGGCGTAGCTTTTTCCTTTTAAACTCAGACACGAGACATTTGAACCTCTTTGCTATTTTTACTATATATAATGCATTAAAAACATATTTCCATTGGGTGAACCATGTTGTCTATTTATTCACAGGCACTTCCATAGCATTCCTCACCAGGCTCAAGATACATGAGCACTCACAGCAAAGCTGAATAACCCCACCTCCTGCTTTGGGATAACTATGGGGTAACAGGAGATTAACTCTACAGCAGACAATTTATGACACCTGTATTAGGAGAAAATGATTGTTATATCATTCTCTCCACATCTAAGATGTTACAAAAACTGAAGTGACAAACACTTCTCAGCACTCTAACTTTTGGTTGCCTAGCTGGAACTGGGCTGTAGCAGGCAGGCCCACAACAGGGCCAGGCGCCAAGTGGCAAAGGCTCAGGAGCTAATGAAAATCAGGACTATTATGGAATGCACTAGGCACTCAGGAGCTAGCAGCACTGCTAAACCACCACTCAAATCCGAACATCACAAAAGTTTATCCAAGCACAGCGGCAGAATGACACAGGTACCTTCCAGGATTTCTTTCTCACTTCAAATATACATAACGATACTTGGCATGTATTCGTATTTCTAAAGTAAGCTTCTTGATGGTATGCTCTTTGGGATGTGGTTTATAATTTCCTTACTAGGCAGCTTTATCTATAGCAAATATTTTGCTTTTATATGAAACACAATGTCTACACAGTTCTCCATTTTGTACATCTCCAGAACTGGTGATGCCAAGCAAACATCTGAAGTGTTTATACAACAGCAAGACAATAGTTCTTAAATTACTGCTACTGTAACTGGCTAAACACACAGAAGTACAAAGCAGTCAGTGCACAATGCCATTATGCTGCTAGCAATTCTTTTTCCCATGTGCCAAAAAAAATTCATCGCAATCCCTCTTCCTCTTCCAATACTTCTCTCTCTACCTCTTTTCATTGTGAATTACCTACAAGGAGATTAGTAAACTTCTTATGCCTGTTTCTACCTGCCAGTCTATGCAAGGCACTGACCACGCAGTCAGGCTGATGGACAGAACAATAATCAAGCATCAAGAGAACTGGAGGTCTGCAGTGGGCAGCCATCAAAATGCAAGTTTTTAAGAAATACAGTTGTTTTCAGCTCAGTTTATAATACTGCACGACAGAAACTTGTCTACAAAATTACAAACAAACCAAAACATGTGCTACCAAAACCATAACAGGAAATAGAAGTGGCAGAACTACTGAAACTGAGTACACATCAGAAGTTTAAACATTAAAGTTCACTCACGTCCAAAAGCTGTTTTCTGTATTTTACTAACAATATCTTTTTCCTCCAGAAGTTCTTTCTGGAGTTATTGCCATTTCTGATTCAAGTCACGCTGAAAGGTACAAGAAATGGTTATATTTAGACATATTTTTCAACAGTTTGCTGATTGCAGAATTAACAGGTGGCTTTAATCCATATGAAGCAAACAGAAATAAAAATTTAATTTTCATTCTGTTATACATTTGCATCTGTTCCAAAAACCTATGGTACCAATTGATTTTATAAATAAAGTGAAGAATTTGACATTGGCCTGCTGTAAAAATTAAGATGACTTTGCTGCCCAACTTAACCATAAAGCAAAATGAATTTTGACAATCTCTTCAAAGCACGAAACAACCATAAATACAATAACCCAAAAGCAAAATATAAAGGAAGGGAGTTCTAGGGAACTGCTGTAGAGCCAGGATTGCAGATCATTATGTAGGCTGGCAATTAAGGTTTATTTTAAAGCAGCAGCATAAGTAGGGTCATCACTTTGCAAAAGATGCTAACTTTGGTTCCAAGAATATACGTGCTCCCAAATGCATGGATCTTTACCGACAATTACAGATAAAAATTACAGCTACTGGACATAATCAGTTCATATAGACCAAGGCCACTACAACAGCTACTTTCAAAATCATCTGGAAATCAAGATTCTGGTATTTAATGTCTCACAGATTTCTGATATAGGTATTTAGGAATTTACAAAGGTGTATTGCACAGACACAGTGAATCTAAGTGTTCCAAGGCACACACAGAAAAATGAACCTCTCATTTTGAAACAGGTTCATCAATGGTTTCTGCTTGCCAGTCAGTTCAAGAGATAAAGCACTTCACTTCCTTCACCTTCTCCACAATATACATAAATAGATTTGCTTCAGTCAGATGAAGGCTTGTGGTCTCAGATCATAGCAAATTTTGCTTCTGCTTTCTTAACTTCCATTTTCCTCACAGGGTAGTGGGTGTCTGTGAAGGGTGCATTGGAATATCTCAGTCACAGCATGGTCACTCCATTTCCTTATCAGCGGATCATGAGAATGATATTCCAAGGCCATCATGGAAAAACTCAATCTTCATAGGGTCTTTTTAAATACAGTGTCAATTTGCAGGAAATTTCCAGTCCTATGAGCTACAGTATGACAAGTCTGCTCTATTTTTCCTAGTTGCTGAAGTGCCACAGCCATATTTTTCCACCCCAGGTAAAGGTTAACTTCTTAAAGAGGTAGTGTTTATTCAAGACACATATTAATTTCTCTTATCTAGGCTATGTAAATGCACAATGAGCTCTACTGTTGGAGAGCAATTATTAAAAAAACTTTTTATTAGATTTGAAGGAGAGAGTTAATGTGAGACAAGATGCAACTAGGAACCTATTCCAAGCATAAAAGGCAAGGTAAAGAATGTGTGAAAGTAGTGATGATATAAGTAGTAAGAAAAAGCAGAAAAGACTGGGCAAGAATACATTCAGGATTGAAGCATGTAAGGAAAGAGAAGTATAGAGATGCAAGAAGAGAGGAGTTCACAGTAATAATAATAAAATTTGAATGATCTTTAAGAGATTATTGAATCCCTTAATTGTAGTTCAGAGGCAGAAATGAACAGTTACACCACAGATGCATCCATAACGAGTCTGACAACCAGCATCTCTGAAAACAAAGTTTGCTTGCAGGTGAAAGTACTGATTTCATCATGCCATCCACTTTGCTTTGCCAGATTGCTTATCAACAGGGGCCGAAGGCAACATACCAAACCATAAAAGAAACCTCCTTGGATATTCATTAGGACAAACCAGTCAGAAGGAAACGGATGAGACACCACACATCTGTGATTATATAAAACATATTAAAGCAGTTATTTCTCTTTGCTATTCAAAAGATACATATTTGCTATTAGAAGTAAAAGTAAATGCTCAAAAGGTTGGAGACCCATCCAAGAGGGGAAAACCAGACAGAAACAAACCTTAACACTAACAGGAAAAAACAGAATAAAACAAATAAAAAATTAATTTGAGGAACAAATTAGCTCTGGCCCTCGAAATAAATACTTGTCAAACAGTACAAAATGTGGTCAAAAAGTAAAAAGAACGCTCAGGAGAAATAAAGTCACAAAGAATAAATGAAATGGAGGTGCTTAAAGAGGCTGCCATACCAGAATCCTGCTTTCCAAGAGATGTACCAAAAGATCCGACTCATGCAAAATGTCAGCCAAAAAGGTAACACAGATGAACAAAACACAACCAAATCAGCAGCCCCAGATTACATTCACACCCAAGTTCTAGAGAAACTCAAGCGTGAGAAAGTTAAACTCTTAAATAGCTTGTAACCTCCTGCTTGAAACAGTTTGGTACCAGAGAACTCTGATATCAATTAAAAAAAGGTCTGGGGGGATAGAAGGAACTCAAAATGACCCAATGAATCTCATATCCATACCTTACAAATTGATAGAGACTGTTAATAGAAACCATAAATTCATAAAAAGTCCAAAATTAGTGGACTTGAGTAAATATGATATGTTGGGTAGAAGCCAAACTTGTGCTTCTCAAGTCTCCTATTCTCTTAAGGTATCAAAACCACATGGTCAAGAAAAATTTGAGTGACACACACTGTTCAACTTACCTACAGGTATTTCGGAGAGTTTTTCAAAGACACAAACCCCCCTGAATTACTACAGAAGGAGAAAAGATCCATGAATGGATAAACAGCAGGTCAAGATACAAAGAAAAGGACAGGAATAAATGATGAATACCCTTAGGGTGAAG
This sequence comes from Dryoscopus gambensis, assembly GCA_013389985.1. Classification (NCBI taxonomy): domain Eukaryota; kingdom Metazoa; phylum Chordata; class Aves; order Passeriformes; family Malaconotidae; genus Dryoscopus; species Dryoscopus gambensis. Next base: position 9,913 of record WEIT01009300.1, read on the forward strand.
TCACCTGAGAAATGCACAGAGATGGGTGTTCTGACCTGTGTTGTTCATATTCCTACATGATATGCAGAAGTGAGCAAAGGAAGATGGAAAGGTTTGTTAATGCTAACAGTTTAGTCAGGGAAGGAAAAATGATGCACAATTACGAGGAACTGCAGATAGTTCTTACAGTACTGGGAGACTGGGAGATAACATACCAGGTGAAAAGTCAATACTGACAAACATAAAAGGAGAAGTATGTGAGGAAAAAGATAATTTTACTTACACAAAAAACACAGGCTCTGAAAAACAGATAAAAAGGAGATGTTTGTGCTAAAATGACACTGTAACGAATCTTCATCTGTATTCAGAAAACCAAATCAGATATTATTAAAACCAGAAGAAAGAGTAAACCAGACAGTATCACTACATCACCATATAAATGCATGGTGAATGTATCATGAGTAACATGCAGCTCCCTGCCTCAGAAGGAAAATCACAGAAACAGTAAAGGGAGAAAGAAGCGGGACAACAGTGATCAAAAACATTGAGAGGTTCTGGAGAAGGAAGAAGTGAGCAGAGCAAGAGAAAAATGCCAAAAGAGACATGAAGAGGTTCATAAAACAAAGGTTATGGAGGGGATCAGCAGATTAACTATTTCCTGCCTCTCTTCATACAAGAAGTAGAGGGTAACAACTTGAGCTAGGAGGAGGCAGGAATGCAAAAAAGCCAACAGAGTTTGTTATTCACACCACACCTGTGTGATCCCTTGCCACAGAATTTTATGATGTTATGATGTTGGTACAAAAAGCAAGCAAACAGAAGGAAAGCTAGGTAGGGTTACTTAAAAGAACTGTACTAGTACTGGATAAAGAAATCTTTGAGGATGGTGGAACATCCAATGAAAATACGACTACATGCTCTGCCATGCTTTTCCACAGGCATTCACTACTACCTATTGATACAGATGTGATAGTGGGCTAAATGAATGCAGAGTTTTACCTAGCTTAATGGAACAATTACAAGTATTACTCAAAAGAAAAGACTATGGAGTTCATCTACTATTTTTATTTAGGTGTTTATTTTGTAACTGATCAAGCAACAGTGTTTATCCGGGCTATTAAATCTCAGCTCCTTCCAAACCCGTGTATTCCTCTCTACCCTCTTCTCCCGAGAAAGGACTTTTTTTTGCATAACTTTCTAACTGTAATTTCATGCTCTAATATAGAACTAGCATCTTTCATAAATGTATAATGGAGTTCTCTAATAAAGCCAAATCAGACAGTGACTGTGTTTCACAGTATTTCTAGAACGCCACTTAATCCCGGTTATCCAAGAACCACCTACATTAAATTCCAGCCTTTCATTCCTACAAAGCAGTTGTCTTCCAGCAAAGCGCAATTATATTCCACTTCTACCATGCCAACTTCTCCAATCTCTTCAGTGCATTTCTCTTGTCAATATATGAGAATACTTTTCTGCAGAAAGACTATTTACTATGTATCAAAACGCACATATGTACAGTTCACACATATACAGAGTATCTATACAAATCACAGAAAAACTAATTGCCTAACAGATTTTATTTCTATGCACTTCCTATAGCACCTATACTCCGCATCTTTAAATAGTTGTTTTTCTTTCCTACAGTCAAAGCTTTAATGAGAAGTGACCAGAAACAAATACCCAGGCCCTTCTGTCTTGGCTGAAATCCACATAATGCATGACAGCACTGAAGATCCCTGGCAGGCACCTGTCAGAAACTAACATACCATAACTTAAGAGTCAGACTTAATTATCCAGGGAGACATTTAAAGAAAACTGCATGAAAAATATGACTCAAGAAGTGCGACTATCATGTGTATGTACTGTATTCTGTAGTGTATGCAGAGGAACTATGTAAAAATAAAGTAATGTCTTGGGAAAATTCTAATTTAAAGTCCTATCCTATTCACCAATTATATCTTACAATGAGAATAATTTTGTTATTAAGTTTTGCTGGTAAATCAACTGTAGAACACGCTATGAGGACAATAAGTGCAATCACTAAGTATTTTAACAAAATGTAGCTTTTTCCATTTTCCTTTCTACTGTTCCCATATAATTCTGATCAGCTGACACTCTCAGAGAAAATCAGTTTTGATTTAATGGTCTATAAAATCAAATTAACTTCTTCATAAGCTTCACACGTCTGGGTCGCCACATCTCTTCTCATTATGGCTGTCACAGTGTATTGGCCCTTTTCTGTTCTGAAGGGCGGCCCACCAGCGGCAACAAAATGTCAGCTTTACTCGATTTCAGGCAAGGAAATCACTTCTGTTCAGTTTCTGATGCAAAACTAACAAAAACTAGAGTTAAACGAGCCACCCCGCTCACCACCTCAGCCTTTAGTTGTACCTATCCCGCTGTTCTCCAGAAAGAATCCTCTGAGCCTTGCAAATGTTTGAACACATGCACATACCTAGGGAAGAACGATGTCCCTGGGTCTTATGCTTCTGTTCCTTACTCTAATTTTCATGGATTTCATTTTAAGGTAACATGCAACAGAGACAAAGACAGTCATGAAAAAAGCTTTGTGAGGTGAGTATATGTAATGCAAGTAAGTTAGTTTTCGGAAAACTGCTCTTTAAAGATGACTAATGTGCATGAAAATCACATAATACAGGCAAATACAATTTGTTACTTCTAGAAATAAGCAAAAAATTACTTAAATACAACCCAAAGAATAAAAAAAAATTTATTACCTTAATTACACCTATCAAGGAGAGAAAATTATAAAAAGGGTGCAATATTTACATGTAACTTTCATAGTGAGATTCATGGTAGCATAGCTGGAACTCAAAAGTTTCATGAAAATTGTGAAACTTTTTATTTTAAAAGAATCTGAAATACAGTAATAGATGTTCTCCCTAAAATGTGAAAGAAATCTGAATAATAATAAAAAAAATGGATGAGTTGAAACTCTTTAATGTCAAAATAACAAAAACCAATCATTAAGGCACTCAAAATTTACTGAATACTACAGCAAGTCTTTGACATACTGCAACTGATATATCTATATAGCAACACAACAACTGTCCCTTTTTCTTTTCAAATATCCTTTTATTAGACTAAGAAATGCAATTTTTTAATCTGTAAATGTAATCATAGAATCACAGAACTGTTAAGGTTGGAAAAGACCTCTAAGTTCATTGAGTCCAACCATTAACCATCACTGCCAAGCCCACCACTAAACCATGTCCCTAAGTGCCACATCCACACACCTTTGAAATACCTCCAAGGGTGGTGACTTCTATTACTTCCCTGGGCAGCCTGGCTTGACAACCCTTTTCAGGAAGAAATTTTTCTTAATATCCAAACTAAACCTGCCCCGGTGCAACTTGAGGCCATTTCCTCTTTTCCTATCACTTGTTATCAGGGAGAAGAGGCCAATCCCCACCTGGCTACAGCCTCCTTTCAGGGAGTTGTAGAGAGTGATAAGGTGCTCCCTGGCCTCCTTTTCTCCAGACTGAACACGCCCAGCTCCCTCAGCTGTGCCTCATAGCACTTGTGTTCCAGATCCTTCTCCAGTTCCACTGCCCTTCTCTGGGCACGCTCCAGCACCTCAATGTCTTTCTTGTAGTGGGAGGTTTAATTATTCACATGATACACATCATCTAATTTGATGATACTCAAGGAAAAGGTGTTGCTGAGGCTGAAAATGCTATGGGGCCCAGTTCACCAGCCTGACACTTCCTAACCATGGCACGCTTGTGCTAAGCACAAACCGAAGCTGCAGCCGTGCTGCAGATACATATGTGGCTTGCACAAGGTGTGCCTCCATATAATCTGGACATGCACTTGACCTCATGGCAGACCAACCACCAATATACAGTTGAGAGCACTTGAGCCCTTTTAAGCTTTGACCCTCTGAATGCCCGAAAGGATATATAAAATTTGTACCACATTAGCAAACATCGATGAATGGTCAGGGATAACAATCTTATTCAGAAACCCGTTTTATCAGCCAACTTGAAAAAAAAAAGGAATATGAACCCTTGGAAAAACTTCTTATTGTGGTACCAGTTTTCCATGCTTCTGCTATTTTTAATGATGAGTAGGTGGATTTATGTAGGATAAAAGAGTAAACTGAGTTTTAACTTGCTCTCCCCTGAAGTGTAACCTAAGTCCATAGAACACCACTGGGCTGGACAGAAATTGGGCCAGAGTGCATCTAAGAACTGAATTTCATTTGTATAAACAAACAAGCTTTATTTACAGTATTCCTTCATAAAATCCCAGGCTTCAAGTCTGCATGTTCTTTAAAGACTCCATTTATGTACACTTGAATGCCTTTTTAAGCAAGAAGACAAGCTTTCCCATGGAAACTGCACAGAGATGTTTTACTTCACACGTACACCACAAACAAGGCTGCTAACTTTCCATAATTTACCGTATTTTCTTAGGCTTGCCATTGTATTTTAGGACCAAATCTTTTGGAGAAGCTGCTTACGCAGGAGGCCACAGACATATAAATAAATGACCTAAAAGAGGCAAAGCCTGAGATACGAACTGAGAGGAAATGGCATCTCAGCAGCTTGTAAGAAAATTTTAATGTTTTTGGTTTCCCTGTTTCTAGCTGGAGGAACAGGTTAAAATTTTGTGTTAGCTGAGAGACAAGCAATCTGGAGGCAATTGAAATCACATTATTAAATCAGAACTCAATTCATCCTTCAGAATTAAATAAAGCCAGAGGGCAATCCCTGGGCTAAGACAATAGCAAGCTTCAGTTACCAGATGCTCTCTCTCAGTGAAGAATCTAAGTCAGTGGGCTGCAAAGGAGCCCAGTGATTTTAAAATCTGCCTAAGAGGACACAGAAAAAGAGAGTTCGACTTCATGGACTTTATCAAGACAGATATAAATTGGTCCAATTACTTCAGCAAGAACATGAGTATTTTTCCTCTCTGAATAGAAAAGATCCAGGCAAACTGATAACTCTGACACAGGAATTTGCCTTTTAGATTTAGGTGATATGTCTCTAGGTGTGAATGCATACAATCTACTTTTATGTGTAGGCATTTTAGGGGACTAATTTTGCTCCTACCTAGAGTTACTACTTATTATCTCAAGGCTACAGCAAAGGGTTAAGTCCTAACTTCAAAAGAGATGCCTACTTCTGCTGGGGGCCACAGAGATAAGCAAGGATACCAAGAATTTCAAGTTTAGTCCCTGCACTGAAGGAACTGGATGGGCTCACCTGTTTGGAAAAAAAACCCAACAACCCACAGCAAAACAACCTTGGGAGAAGGCTGGGCACAGAATCAAAGTCCCCTTGGAATGAACTTATGACAGCTCTGCCTATGAATAAGCAAGCGGTGCTGAGTTGCTGAAAACAGAGGCAGGGCTTGCCAAAATTGAGGATGAGGAAATCTGTGACTGATGCCATTTCAAACTTGATGATGCTTGTACAGTTGGTGAAAGAGTGAGCAAAAGCTGTTCTTGACCATGTCTTTAGCCCCAGCAAGGAAGATAGTGTATGCTGATCCCTGAAGTCTGAGAAGCATGGAGAATTTGGTCAGATACTGGAACATCAAGTGGGAGATCCTGTGGCCCTAGAGCAATGGCCAGGAAGATAAACAGAGATGTTTTGTCTCAAAGAATGCTAAGCACTTGGGAGACCATTTTCCTAAGAGGGAAAAAGACTATATATAAGCAAAACCTAATTGACAGTATTTAGGAACACAAACAAGTTGTCTCTGATTTAACAAGGGCTAAATTTACTTCAGCAGAACAGAATGACATTTTTTCTCGAGAGTAAAGCATGTATTCTTTTTTTCTGTTTTTATTTGGGAAGTTTTCATGTGCTGTTTGAACTAAAACATTTCATTAGAATGCTTTCCTATATATCAACATATATTCCCATATAGTTGGTCCATAACATGTCTGTGGTAAAAATAAAGTAGAATAAGAAGTTATTTGGTTGTGTTGAAACACACTAACCTATTCTAAGAAGTCCTAGCAAATATTTTAAACACTGTTTACATAAGATGCTCAATTGTGTTAAAAATCTTTCTTAAAATATGCTCACACGTATCATAACATCATACTTTTCTTGATACAGATTTATTTATGGTACCTACTCAGGAATCACTAGCTGTTCCTGCAAGCGAAGCGCTTTTAACTGGAGCAGCTTCTCTCTCTTTGCAGCTCAATGACTGCTATTTCAGACATCTCAGTACAGTCTTCCCCCGCTTCTCATCATCCTTCTCATATTACGTATCCAGTGTAAAACTTAAATACAGAGGCTCAAACGCAAGAGTGAATAACCTCACCAAACGTACATGTGATAGTAAGTGTACACATTTAGTGCTTTTTATGAGAACTGTTGTAATACTTCTAAATTTCAAGTGCAGGGCAGAGAAGTCCATTTGTATACACCCACTCATAAGTGAATGCACTTAGCACACAGCACATAGGTACTTGTAAGCTTTCTGCTATAAAAGAAATGCATTTTGTAGTATGGTCATAAAAAAAGCCACAGTAATGCTTCCAGCTATTGTTTCTTCTTCTTCTTCTTTTTTTTTAAATAAACAAAATACTCATAATATCCTGCTAGAGAAAAGAAGAAAGTCCACATACACACACACACACACAAAAAATCATCAAGAAATGATGCTCCTATAAGTGGTATGGTGCCAAAACCAAATACTAGCAAAAATTTTGTTATTACAATGCATCAAAATCCCAAATCAAATGTTACTTGATGTTGTCCATAGAATTTAAATTACTATAAAAATCTACAAATGCATCAGTCAATTGTTGTTTGTTTCCATCATTTCCAAATTACAGTCTCTGACCATGCCACTCATTTGATTTACTCAGCCTGAACTATTTTTGTTTCTACTCTTCTTTATGCATATTTGCTGATTTAATTTAATCCTCTGACTGTCATTCAAAACGCTCATCCCAATACACCTTGTGATTTACAGTTTGATGCTTTTACATGCTGAACAACTGATAATCAGCCTGCTTGAATCTCTTACTGTTCTAACATTTTTACACTTTGCAAAATCAAAATTCTGCAGCAAGGCTGCTGCCCATATCTCCCCATTCAGGTAAAATCTGTTCTGCTTCATGAGAAGACAGGGACAATATCTAGCTTCAGGGACACCACTGCCTATGGCAGCCTGCCCTTGCAACAGAACCTCTCTGTGAGGCTGCCCTGTCATCATTAACTAAAGGGGTACACAGACTGAAGTGGTCTCTCCTCAGCCCAAAACAAGGGCTTGCAGAAAAAATGCAGAGGAATGAGACAGAGAATCTCTGTTTCCATCCAACAAAAAAGCAATAAAGAAAGAGATATTCAGATTTTCAGATAACTTTCTCAAGATCTGATAGGACTGCCTCCTATGCTGGAATGGTGGTTTGCTCTACCTCCTCCTGTTCTTCCGTGTCTTTTCATTACAGCCTAATTCCAGATCTTTCAGGTTTTTCTTCCTTGCTCTCTCCAGCTCACATGCTTCCCTTCAGGGTCCCCTCAACACCCACACAACCCCAGGGAGTTACCTTGGCTGACTGCTACCATGCAGGTTACTCCTGCTGAGGGCTATCTCGTCTACTTAGACAGGAAGTTCTCTGGAGCAGACTGTCACCACTACGTGCCATACAAAGCCTAGCAGAAAGAGCCTTCTTTTGTTCAGTCCTCTGGCACTAATGTAATAAGCATGAGTCTCTGTCTACACTCATCTACAGGAACACCAGGACTGTATGAGAACAAGAACAGGTTCAGGTTTTGTAATGCTGAAAATGTACAGTTATATCCATGAAATGTCTACCCACCAAAGACCACGACACAAATGGAATGCTTAGTAGGAAACAGCAATCTGACTTACTTTGCTCTCTTGGCCATTTCATTGCCATCCCAGCGGGGGCTGTATGGGTAATTCTTCTGGGCCTGGGAGTACAGCTGGCCACTGTTAGTGAAGTGGTAGACGGACTGAAACGTTAGGGTTGGTTGGTCTCGAGGAAAGTACAGGGGTAGGTCAACTGCAATTCAAGAAGAAAAAAAGTCACTAAAAAATACACCAGTGTATTTTTTCCTTTTTTCTTATTGGGGATATATCAGACCATTCTATTGGTTTAAAGGTGTCAGAAAAGGAGAAACTGATGGTTAAAAACATCCTTCTGCACTTCTTATAAGTAATGATTCCAGCCTGTTGCTGTATGGGACACTTTGCTTTACCAAAACACTTTTGTAAAGTACATGATTTAAAAAAAGTTTAGCTCATGCATTGCTGTGTTAATCATAAAATTTCCACCAGGATTATTTAGTTATTAAAAAAAAAATTACTTTTATAGTGAAATCTTCCCTTTCAAAAATTCACAGAATACATTGTTATGCCTTCCATTAAAAAACCAAATTTATCTGCTTGACCCAATATATTTTAGTGCCCCCGTGGACATCAAAAGCATTATCATTCTCATTTTACAGCTGCCTGTATCCTAAAGTGGTCAAATGATTTGATACAGAATGTAGAAAGATTCAGTCATATGAGCTGGAAAAGATTTCAACTTGCTGTCATCTGCTAGACAAGAAAACACCCACAAAACCAAAAACACACTGCAAAGTCATTAATACCCAAAATATCTCACTAAAAATAAAAATAAGAACCTCTTAGTTCCTTTGCTTATCACTGTCTCATGATCAGCTAGGTCTGGTGGAACAATAAAATAGTCTACAACAGTTAGAAACTGTGTATGTTTTCACAGTCAGAACCCGTTTTTAACTTTTTCATTGTTAAAATTATGGTTTGTATTTTCTTGGTCTACTTTTTATTTCAGAAGGCTTCAGAAATATGTAGTTAAATTGAGTTATGGTAACAGACTTGAATTACTAATATTAAATGTCAAATCTAACACCCAAATTAACAGAAGAATGTGCATTTCTTTTAAAGGTGTAGGCTTCATTTATAAAGCACCTACAACTGTACTTTTTTACTATCCTCCAAATCACATTTTTAAAATTCTGTACAGTGAAAGAACACTGCAGTGGAATTGTATTTTAAATACTTCCAGATATTCTAGCACCTCCTATGAAATCTCTGCTCACCGACTGAAGTATCAATATAAGGCAGGTTTTATTTTCCAGATTCCATGCTATCATCCTGCTAGTTCCTTCATTTTTCAGTTTATCTAATCACATCTGAATATTCAGATGCGTATCAGCTACACCGTATCTCTCTTTTCCCTAAACTACCCTCCAAGCTCTAGGAATAAAAGCGTTTGTAGCCATGAAGCACACTAAATCAAATGTGCCATTCCAGCCATAGTCCCAAAATACAACAAACCCTCCCGTGAAGGACAGCGCTTGCTCAGTTCATGACCCAGTGTCTGAGCCACACGTGACAGCTCCCAGAGTCCGGGTGACTCAGCCCACACAGCAGCTTCCAGCAGATATTTAAGTGCTAATGACATGGGCAGAGTTCTGCTAATTTGAGGGCAGATCACTGCTTTAACAAAGGTTAGATTCAAAGATTGCTCTGTCGAATTCCTCTTTATAATGTGATTACTAAATAACAACCCTGAAAAACATTGGTGTAACGTGGTCATTTATCAGCAAGCAAGCTGTCTCCTCCCCTCACAAATGGTGTGTGTATGCCTCAGTCTCTGAAGGACTCCACCACGGAAAAGAGTAAAGAAACAAGGAGACTGATTCTCTATTTTAATGTTATAAATATACTACTTCAGCTCTGAGTGCTTATACTGTCTCTGAAGTGCATCTTTTTCCTTCTTAAGTACCAACTCCTTAAGAGAAACCAAGTCTGTATACTTTTGTATTTTATCACGATGTGAGAGAAATAACAAACTTAAGCAAAGCATTCAAGTAATAGTTTAGCTCTTCTATTCAACTTTTTAGTTGAGAATTTCTAACTTTGATTAACTTTCCCTTCAAAATTGCCATCTGCATAACACAGGCAAGCAGCAACAGTTTTTTCCATTACCTAAAACTAAAGGTGGGCTCTAAGGACAAAGTATCTAGCACTAGAAATGCTGTTTAAAATAGATAATCAAGGCAGTGCTCTCACTACAGCGACACCTGCATTTGTTATGAGAAGATACCACCAAAATATATTCTATTAACCAAAACCTGTATAGGAATTTTCAGGAATTACTTACGTTATAAACTGATCACATAAATCAGATAATCAAACTAGATTCAAAATTGTGCATCCCACATCTGGACAACAGCAGTATTACCCTGAACTGCAAGTAGAGTTTTGAAAAATTTAAACTGCCTTTGATTTATAACACTACCCTTCACCTGAAATCACCAAACTTTCAGTTTTCTAACCCAAGTGTTTCCTTAATAGAAGGTGTGGACAAGTCCAGACCAAGTAAAAAAACCTGTCCCTAATTCTGGAACACAACCACACCTAAAAGACCAGTAAACAGGAAATAGCCTTGAGTTTAAAGTGTTATACATATCTCAAGGTAGCCAGCTATTATTTCAGCAATAGGAAAGGAAGGCAAGAACTTGCTTCCGTCCCAGTGGATGCCCATCCATTGACACTGTTAGTGCACAGAATGAAAAAAATAAGCAAATACCACTGGTAATTAATGCTGGCAAGGTGTGTTGGACGTGAAAGGTCAAATTCTGCCCATAGTCACACACAGTTTGCTAAAGAAAAATTTTCTTTTTTACCTGGTCATGTGTAGGCAGTCTGACTCTCAATCTGTACATTAATACAAAATCAGATCTGCCTTCACACAATATCTACACTGACAAAGGTGTTACTGTAATTACATGCAAGACAACATTCACACTTTGTCATGAAAAATGCATCACGGTTAAGAACAACTCATCAGTTTTGTAAACTAACACCTGAACTAGGCAAACTATAAAAGCCTGTGTTGGTTTGGCATGCTAGTTACCTAAGAACTACAAAAACGTATTCACGTTGAATACAAGTACTATTTCCAAATAACAGCTGACTCACAAAGTACCCTGGTGATATGTCTGCAGAAAATAAGCAGATGACTCATGTCTGTAAATTCCTGAAAGTACCAATAGACCCCTTGCTTAGTCATCTTTTGCTTGGATGCTGGGTTCACGAGCTCTGTAAACTATAATGAAAGATCTAGCTCTTGGTAGGACTCTCTCTCCCTTTCTTCCTCTCTTCTAAACAGTGCAAATTATCTCCCTAAAAATAACTTCATCTGCGTAAGTGAGTCACTTCAACGAGCAAGCTTATACAAGTCATGCAGTTAAGCAGTAATATTTGGTTATGAAGGTAAAAATGCTGCTGTCAAACTCCAGATTTAAAATGAAAATTATGTCAGAGGAAGTCCCATTTACCCCTTCTCTCGCAGAAATAGAAACATTTCCTTTGGAAAATTTAAACAATTAGCTCATTCAGGAAAGTAAAGCTTTCTAATTTAGTTCCATGCTCGAAGTAATTTAAATCTTATGATTTCTTACTTTGGCTCTCCTAAACATCACACTGTTAATGTAAGAGGAACTCAAAGAAGCAGACTGGAGAAATAAGCCAGTAAAACACAGCCTTCTCCTACCTTACAATTTACAGATCATTTTTTAAAAGTCAATTTTTAGACAGCCATAGTGTGGGGAAAATCATGTCTTTGTGCAAGCTCTGCATGAGCAGAACTTGGAGGGCTGTTTATGGGTAATTAAGCATTGAGTAAATTCTTCACTGATTGAACCCTAATTTTCCCACACAGTTCATAAGAAAGCAAAAGAAAAAGGACTTGCTTGTTGAGAATGAGTCACGTTGCAAAGAAACTTAATTACAGTTTATAAATAGTTGAAGTTGCTCTCTTTTTGAAACATAAGAAACTATCTAGAAGTAACACACAAATCTGCCTCTTTTGACTTAGTATTTAATGTATACATATATTCAAAACATAGTTACCTTAAAGCCAAGATCTTGGTTTATTAATAACTAACAAACTGTGTAATGCATCTGTAAGGTTGAATTGTTCATTTTCTTAAAAAGCAGCAATCTGAGGCCTGGAACAGGTTACCTAGTTTGTTAAGCTTACATCAACAACTATAGAGTTGATTTTCACTATCTTATTGACTTTAAAATAGCATCTTTAGCATCTAATTTTACAACTTGTTCAACAGGATATGAAATGCGGAAGGAATGTCTCAGAAAAAGCATGCACCAGTGCTGCTACAGGTTTTCTGAAGGAAAAATGCTCAGAAGAAAAGGGCAGATTTACCACAGTGCCCTCCTCTCCACCTTTAAGCACTGGAGAAAAGAGATAGGAAAACAAAACCATGTTTGAAATGCATGCTACCATTAATGTATTTCAAAGCACTTAGACGGTAACACTTCAAAATTTTCCATATACTGTTCTCCTGTTCTAGGGAAAAGGTTTATTTATCCTTTGTATGGCACTGGATAAATCTAGATATTTGTTTTCACAAAAGCCAACATTTACTCACTGAATTAATAGTTTTAATCCTTGGATGCTACTATACTGGTTATCTTACTAACCTTTGGGATACTTGAATCTGCAGCAGTTTATTGCACCTGAAATTTGTTTTGCACTCAGGAACATTGCGTGATCTGGGTATTTTATTGTTGAGATTTCTACTTCGACAAGATTTCATGGCCTGCACAACGTTAATTCAATCCATATTTGCTTTATGGAGCAGCCTTCAAACAGAAGATAACACAATATTGTTTCCAGTTCTGACCAGTCCTAGGCTGCACAGAGATGGCCAAAGGAGACACTGTTCTGGCTTCTCCCACCTGACAGACCCTCTCCCTCTGCATTTATTTACTGCACAACACTGAAGCCTTGCTCCAATTAAATGTGTTCATTTCTGCATGAGCTTTTCAATGTGATGATTCTAATCATGATGTTAGCTACATAAAATATTTTAAAAATGGTTTCACAGCACACTCATGAGTTGAGAGGTTCTTTAGGGATTCCAGACCAGGAACGAAGGAACAAGGAAAGAAGAGTAAACCTGTCTACTGATGCTGAGTACCAGCCTGTGGGATGCAATTCTTCTGAGACTTAATAGTAGATAATACTTTATATAGCCAAACACAAGTCCTTCCAATGCTGACGGCCATAGTAGCTGCTTCAGAATTAATGATTACTGGACATGTGAGAAGTTTTGTTTAAATTATTTCACCAGAAAAACAAGAAGGCTATGCCAAACTCAAATCTCCAGAGAACACTGCAGAATCTTAGCCTGATACTAGCCGTTCTCTTCCTGAAATTCCCTGACTCACTCCTTACTTATCATCCAGCTTTGGCGAGAGACTGCCTCTGCACTAAAGTACTTCTGATGAAGTAAGTAATGGAAACAGGAAACACATATTCCAGGCTCCAGAACTGCATTTCTGTCTCTTATTAGTACATATTCATCATCTTTCTGCTTGTTCTTTTTTTGGTTCACTGAATTTCACATTCTCTCTGCCTTACTTGCAATTGAGCTCACACTGCTGGGAAAAACAGTGGATTTGAATGCTCTGCCTCAAAGTGAAAAATTCCTTGAACTCAGAGCTCTGCAGTTTTCATGTGTTGATGTGGATGAGACCCATGTGAATTTACAGTGCAACTGAGTGGCAACACGTATACCATATTCGATAGTATCACACATCTTTCAAGCCCTATTTGAAAAGAAACTTTCTGCTAGATTTTCTGACATGACTTCTCCTATGAGAAAGGTGTTTCAGACAGCCTGTCCAATGGGTGAAAAATCTTTAACTAACTTCAAGGGAAAAGAGCTACCTTCAGTTTTTACATAAAATTTCCAGTGCAGAAGGGCTTTCAGGAATCATATTGATCACGGTTCCTACAGAGAAACCTGAACAGATTCAGCCACATGCATTTTGGGGACTGAAGTGTCTAACACAAAGCTCCACAGGGCAGGATTTCAGGCTACTTTGCCTAGTGAATCTTTCCTTGACTTGTGTATGCTGAAGGCCTTTAGTCTATGTTCTACTGGCAAAAAATGAAAGGGGGAACTTGGCTCAAAACATACAAAGAATTACTGAATGCCACCGCTATCCTGCTTTGGTCTGTGATGATTTACTCTTGCAAGAATGAGAGAGCAAGGATGACAAATAATATATCAATGGCATTAGTGTGGGACTTTACGTTAACAGAGTGCAGTCACAGGAATTTGAATTTGTTAAATATTATTAGGGCTGACATCCCTTCTGGAGAAAAACATGTTCTTAGCAGGAAGATGCTATTTTGAAATCAACATTTCAAAATTTCAAATCTGAAAGGAAAAGCTGTTTATGGAATTTGAGCTGAGACACTTATGGCACTTTGGGTGTGTTGGTAATCACAGCTGGTTTTGAAATAATTAGGTCTGCCCTTGCTACGGGAAATACCCACCCCATCGGCAAAGTCAACAATGGTATAGTAAATGAGTAAGATGACTTATGTACAAAATACTTCCAAATAAATACTATAGAAATACAAGTAAATAAGCAAAAAAAAAGAAAAACTATTTCATTAACAGAACATACAACACTAAACAATAAAAGACAAACGACTGCAGGCAAAATGGAAACAATGAATTGTGATGGATTAAACTATTCCGACACATTGCAGAGTAGATTTGTTTAATTAGCTTTCTTTGTTTTGGTTTGTTAGTTGGTTTTGTCTGTTTGGGTTTCTTAAAATATAAAGTAACCTGTTTTTATTTGAGGAGGACTGGATGACATTTCTCTATCCACCTTATGGTTCTCTTTCCACTGATAGTGGGAACTATAATACAATCTAGGCACCAGTGGCAATTAGATTTATGATTACAATTGTTTTGATTTTCTTTCAACATAGGCATATTATTATACAGCTGTAAATATCCCATGTCTTTATTATAACCTGTAACTTTTTGTTTAAGTGCTCCATCCTTCATACAATTCAGCATTTTTAAAAAATGTGATAAAAATAGTTTGAATGACTTAAGTTGCAGTCATGTGCTGCAGACAGAGTATCTCATTATGTGTTTAGTTTTACAGAGGAACTAAATAACAGATCAAAGCAAGATATTCTTCAAGAAGTTTCCAGCTATGTGGTCAAAGACCATGCTAAAGAGATACAACATCATCTGAAAATGGCTTTACAACATCTTGCCTTCGAGTGCCATTGCCCATCCCACTTATTTCATACTCTTATTGGACTTCTACAGCAAGACTGGACTACCTCCTAAAAATATCCTGTGGAATATCTCATAATTCTATATTGAGCCCAAAGAAATGGCATAATGTCCTTACAGGTCTTTTCCTTCTCTAATTTCTGTAATCATATTTATCTTAATTAAGAAAAAGGCTTCTTATTTTAACGTCACCAGCTTCAGCTACTGTCGTGGTTTGACACTGGCCCAACGCCAGGCATCCACGAGAGTCACTCGCTCACCTTCCCCTACCACAGCTGGGCAAAAGGAGGGAAGAAAGGAAAGGGTTAACAGAGGCTTCACGGGTGAGATGAGGAGAGTGGGAGAAATATTTCAAGGGCAAAACAGGCTCAACCTTAGTTGCTAAGTAAAATTTATTACTGACAGAATCAGAAGAGGGTAATGAGAAGTAAAATAAGCCCTTAAAACACCTTCCCCCGCCCCCCCCCCCAGGCCCTCCCTCCTTCCCACCGACAGCACAGCGAAGCAGGGCAGGGGGGTTTTGGTCAGTCCATCACCAAGGTTTTCTTCCGCTGCTCCAGGAGAAGAGTCCTTCCCTGTGAGGCCGTGGGGTCCCTCCCATAGGAGACAGTTCTCCGTGAACTTTCCCGTGTGGATCCGCTCTCAGGAGCAGCATCCAAACTGCACCTGCTGCAGCGTGAGTCCCTCCCGCGGGCACACAGCCCTCCCAGAACTGCTGCGGCCTGGGCCTCTCCCCACGGGGTGCAGTCCTCCAAGGACAGGCTGCTCCAGCCTGGAAGCAGGGCCCCCTCTCTCTCCACTGGGTCTCCCACTGGATCACAGCCTCCTCCAGGCACCCACCCGCTGCGGCACGGGCACCACCCCACGGGCTGCGGGTGGATCTCTGCATCCCCTGTGGACCCATGGGCTGCAGGGGCACAGCTGCTTCACCATGGTCTTCACCACAGCCTGGAGAGGAATCTTGGCTCTGGTGCCTGGAGCAGCTCCTCCCCCTCCTTCTCCGCTGACCTTGGTGCCACCATGTTGTTTTATCCCTCACACATTCTCACCTCCTCCTCTTCTCTGGGTAGAAGCAAAAACCTGTGACTTTGTTTTGGTTTCTTCTTAAATATGTCATCACAGAGGTGTTACCAGCCTCTCTCACTGGCCCAGTTCTGGCCAGCAGCATGTCCATCTTTCAGAGCCATCAGCCACTGGCTCTGCCGGACATGGTGGGAAGCTCCCAGCAGCTTCTCACAGGAGCCATCTTTGTGGCCCCGTTGCTACCCAAAACCAGGCCATGCCAAACCAATACAGCTACTTACTTATATTTTGTTTTATTTTTATTTCAAATTCTCAAAGATCTTCATTCCCTCCTCCTTCCGTTTTTATTTCCTTTTATTGTTTCTGCTGTTACAGTTTCTATAGTAACTTCTCTAAGTGCTGATGAAATTGATGTGACTAAAAGCTGTCTCTGTCTGAATTGTCTGAAGCTTGAAACTTAAACACAGTTGCAGTTGTTATGGGTGTAAAAAGCAAGCCATGCCCTTTCTTGGCACAGGCTGGTGATCACTGCAAAAACCACTCTGATTTTTGAGCAGAGATACATTGCTAATTGCTGAGAAGTTTTACATTACTTTCCAACCGGACAGGAAGACTTCTACCATGTTTTTACCTGAAAAGCAGATGTGCAAAACCATTGTCTTCTCTCACTAACATTTTATTAAGACTATGAGCCATGCGAATAAGTTGTTTTTTCTGTTTCAAATGCTGCCTGGGATTTGATAGGGAACTATTTTACTTCATTCTCACCTATGGTCAGTGTGACATTATCCTTCAGGTGAAGAGGACCCTCTGCTCCCACACCAGCTACCCTGCTCTTTCAACCTTCACTTCATGCAGGCCTACAGCTTTCAAATCCCAACCCAGTGTAATCCCGTCTGGCCCAACTAGCCAACTAAGCCACTCCAGAATTTTTAAATGCGGTACAGGCCCGTTGCATCTTTTCATTGCTGAACACCACAATTATCACTTTTACTCTTGAAGCCACCTTACACAGTTCTAAAAGCTTATCCTTCTATTACTTTTTAATGACCTATAGAACTACTTTGTGGAACATACTCTTTTATGACATGCTTTCTAGACCACTAGCCATTTTTGGTGCTCTTTTGTGAATGCACCATTTGAGGATGAGGTAAAACAAACAGCAGGATCCCACCCTTAAGCTTCAGGGAGCAGACTTCCAGCTGTTCAGGGATCTTGCTCTTCCCATGGAAGACTCCTATGGGATAATGGTCCTGGTGAGAAGATGGGCCCATGATGACCTCCTCCAAGCTCGATAACAGTTTATCCTCGTGAGCAGAAAGGCAAACAATACCAGCAGGAGGCCTACCTGGATGAGCAAGGAACTCCTGATAAAACTCAAACATAAAAAGGAATCATGGGAGATGTGGACACTCCCTGAGCATGCAGAGACAGGATTGGAAATGTCAAAGCTGACCTAGACTTGAATCTGGCAGGGGGAGTTAAGGACAACAAGATGGGCTGCTACAGGAACAGCAAAAGCATGACTAGGGAAAAGATGGGACTGCTGCTGAATGGGGCAGGAGGACTGATGACAAAGGAGATAGAAAAGCAGCTTAAGCACTCCCTCCTTTTCCCATTTTGACATTTATGCATGTTTGTGACCAGTTCCATCTCTAAATCAATTCCTTATTATTCCAAAATGAATTATATTTATCTATTTCATAAAAGGTATTGAGCACTTGCCTCTGTGTGCTATTGCCATGTCACATATGGATTCTTAGAAAAAATTTATTTTCATGACAAAGTAATTGTCTCTGCGTAGAAAGAGGAAAGAGAGGGGAGAATGATTCAGAAAATGTTTCTTATCTTGATGCAGCTCTTATTTCTAGAAATTTCATATCTCTAATAATCCTGCTGTGCTGTGTATCATCCTGTTTCTTTTCTGAAAGCATTGCCTGTTACTGAACCCAGGACTCATCCAAGAGACGCCTGTTCATCATCTCCTTTCTGGACTGAAAACAAGATATTTGCTTTCTACTTGCTACTGTGAGCAATTTTGAACTTGCTGTATTTCACACCTTTAAAGCAGTTCTCATCTTAGAGAAAAACTATCTTTGAGTTACCAAAGCATGTAGACACAAACCAGACATGGAATAAGAAGAATAAGCACCACAACCTGTACTCAAGTCCTGTCCCTGTCAATTACTTTTTGTAAGCTAATTACTTGTTTTCAAAAACTGAGTGGATAAAATAGGATTATATCCGTTTCCCATGTCAGGTACCTTTTCTGAGAATTTTAGTTATCTGTCATACACTTGGGCACATAGTAGTCATACTCTAGATATATATATCAAGTAAGAAAAATCAAGTTCACTTTTCTGAAAAGTGCAATTTTGTAAGAAGTTATTACAAAACCTTTCAGTCCATTTTTTAAAGCACTTGTAGTTGCTGGAAGAATGTCAATTAATGTCTGCAGCAACATACTACAGTTTTAAAAGTGTTGCAAATACATGCATTTCTCAGAAATTAAAAAGTAATATCCACAGCAAAATGACATTTTAAAATACCTTGCCAGTCCACCCACATCAGGCCATCTATAAGATTCTTATGAAGCCTAATTAGTATCACAACTGTTGTTTCCAGTTTGTTTCTGTCCATACCAAGTTTTATGAATTGCCTGCTGTCCATTCTCCCTTTTTCTGCAGTTACAAATAGGAACCTACCACTAGCTTATAAGGAGTGACATGAAAATGAAATGAACACAGAGAAACAGAAAAATAGGAAAAGAAAACCAGGTTCACTTGCATCCGTTATGAATACCTATATATAAAAAGTCTCATTTGCCTCACATACAAGTAAATACTCAAGGTGGTATCAAAGGAACAAAATGTTTAAAGTACTCTTAGTGTCAAAAATAAAATTACTAGCTTTCAATAAAAATTTCAAACTAAATCTGCTTGGCAGTACCCCTTAAAAACAAAGGAGAAAAATATGCCATGGAGAAAAATGATCGGGAAAAGACTCATTAATTTTCCGAATGCTACAATTCAGTCCTGTGATTAGCCCCTGTCTAAGCCCATGCCTAGTTTAGTGCAGAACTGTGTGCCTGTGACTCAGGCACTTTTCCATCACACTGCCTGATCCACAGCACTGCAGCGCACCTGCAGTTTTCATTGACTTCAGTAAACAACACACACTTCACTATGCAGGAAATGTCACAGAGGATGCTTTGCTTTGAGTGATCGAAACAATGTACAAAGTTTTGAAGAAACGCTGTCAGCTGAGGGTATATTTTGCTGTAGGCAGAACATGCTCTCAGAAACTCTCAAGACCAGATTCAAAGAAATACACGGAACCAACCAAAAGTACTGAGTCAGAGGAGAAGACTGCCGGAAAAAAGACACTTCTCTGCTTACTCCCAAGAGTAAGATCCAAATGGCTTTTGACTTTCTCCAACCACTTTTACATCACTGGGGCTGATTGTTAATCTTCAGTTTCTCATTTAAGAATGAAATGACAGGATGATATGAAATGTGGTATCTGCAGACTGTTTTGATCAGCATTAAACTTCTCATTTTAGACTCCTGAAATATTTATTATGTTATGCTTGGAATTTCTACTGAACTATCCTGCCTTCCTGACTGGACCAGATACCACCTTGATATTCACATGGTCATGTTCTCTTTTACCTTCTTTAGTTTTCAGAGTCATGAATTCCCATTTTCATGTAAGGAACAATGAGAGGAATGAAGTAAGACCACTATATGAGAAAGTCAAACGCCTCATTAGATAAAAGCTCACAGAAACAATCTAATGTAAGTATTCCACTCAATACTTGGCCTATTTTTTTAGGACATGGCTCAGGCAGACAAGGTTATTTTTCCATAACTTTTCTTGAAGAGACTGACAAACGTGTGCAGACAGCAATATGAAAACAAGAGTGTATCAGAAGCTGGCCGTGGTAACTTCCCCCCAAAAACTGTGAATCCGGAAGCACAAGCCATCCCAAAGCCTGATACTCATAGGTATAGTCTCCTCTTAGCCAATTAATGCTTTAGGTCCCTTGCTTGCTTCTCTCTTCTGTTTCAAAACTTTCTTCTTGCTGAGATGCTGCCTGACTCTGATCTATCCTCTGACAGAGACAACCACCTAACTGCACAGAAAAGTAAAAGGGTGGACAAAAAGCTAGTTCATTTGGGATTCCCACAGCAAGAAGGATCATCAATTAAATTCGAGCTTTTACATGACCAGCACTTTGGAACTCCTGGCTCAGTGGCGTTATCCACACAGAAACTGTAATCCCTTGCAGTTAGCCAAGGTCACTTCCAGCAAATGCTCCCACCAACTTCACTTTTACTGAGATCCCACACAAACTGGAAATATAAATGCTGGCAGCCTTCAACATTCTCCATCTCCTGAAATATTGTTCAGTGAAAGAAACCCTTTTTAGTTTAATGTTTGNACTATAATTTATATATGGTATAAATACCTAGACTGTATACAGGAACAAGAATATGAGGAAATATCTGTCTCCAGAAACTAATCATAGCTGATTTATGAACAAGAAGAGAGTCTATTGAAAAGCAAGCAGTCTACCGAAGTTTACTTACAAAGCTTCATATTGAGACTTACTCATAAACAGTATCAGTATCAAAAGCAGTAAGCCTGATTAACGANTGGAACTCCTGGCTCAGTGGCGTTATCCACACAGAAACTGTAATCCCTTGCAGTTAGCCAAGGTCACTTCCAGCAAATGCTCCCACCAACTTCACTTTTACTGAGATCCCACACAAACTGGAAATATAAATGCTGGCAGCCTTCAACATTCTCCATCTCCTGAAATATTGTTCAGTGAAAGAAACCCTTTTTAGTTTAATGTTTGTCCTTTTCAAGGCATCTTGAACAACCACTAACACAAGCAGTGTTTTGTTTACTACTGCAAACTGGTCCAGCTTCTGTCCATCTCCTTAGGGCTGATAACCTAAAAATCTTGCAAGATAAAAATTAATTTGAAAAGCCCAGATATAGGTTGCTTCACAATTCTCCTCTTATGTTTATACAAATAATGCTTCTTAATTCTTAATTATGCACAGATAATGTAACTTGTGTTTTTATCCAATATTGATCTGGTTATAGCATCAATGGCTGGACTTGATCTTAAAGGTATTTTCCAACCTAAATAATACTATAATTTATATATGGTATAAATACCTAGACTGTATACAGGAACAAGAATATGAGGAAATATCTGTCTCCAGAAACTAATCATAGCTGATTTATGAACAAGAAGAGAGTCTATTGAAAAGCAAGCAGTCTACCGAAGTTTACTTACAAAGCTTCATATTGAGACTTACTCATAAACAGTATCAGTATCAAAAGCAGTAAGCCTGATTAACGATTTCCTTTCCTATGTGGATGCATGAACTCCTGTAAATGTTTATTTCTTCTGTCTTATATTTGAAAGCACTTGATTAATTCTTAAAACTAAACCACTGAAGAAACAGTTCCTTTGACTAGTCTTTGATCTAATATAATAATTCCACCAGCTTCATTACTCTAATGATTAAGTTTGCAACTAGGTAGCTCCTCAGTGTTTTAAGGTAGAGTGGGTAGACTCTGCTCTTCATTCTGTAACTACAGCATTAGTCTTTTTTTTTAGCATGTGAAATTGTTCTAAGGATATTTGGCTTCAGCAATTCAGAACTATTTTTTTGTTTCTCTGTTCTTTAACCCACTTTATTCAGTAAAACTATTCTGAGTAATTTCAACTTACTTCTAATGTTTTTTGCTTCCCAGTGTCCAAACAAGTTTGCAACTCTCAATGCAAACAGTTGCAAAACAACACCAAAGTTATTTTTGAAACCTCTGAATCCATCTTCTAAAGGAAATATGACCCATGTTAGTGTTTATAAATCTCACAATCTCAAACCTAAAATTTTAACCAAAATTTAGATGCCGATAAAATTTACTATGGTTCCTTTCATTTCATTTGCCACAGTGCTTGTTATATACTGACCTATTTATTCTCCTCTGAATACTTTATCTACATACTGTAGTAAATATATAAAGTAGAACAGTTTTCAACTTACTGCTATCTCTCCCAGACATTTTATTAGACGCTTGCTAAATATTCAACCATAATATACATAGTTATGTCAGTGGTTAGGAGATGAAAGCCTACATTACTTCACTCAGGAAATGAAGTGCAGGTTTCGGTCCCT
>WEIT01009300.1:36749-51677 GCA_013389985.1 Dryoscopus gambensis
ACATACCTGGCCATTTCTATAATGTAGTTTTCTCAGAAGAAAAGGAAATATCTTGTCTTGATAAAGACTGAGCTTGCACTGACTGTCTACTCATATGTCCAGTTCAAGTCATTGTTACCTATTTATTGTTGTATTAAATTTGGGTGCATGCTAGAAGCCACCTGTTTTCCTAGCCTCACTTGAGAGACCTGAGATTTGAAGGGGTCCCGAATATTCATGTCATTGGCATCACCCCTTGGAAGCAGAAACCTCTCATCAGGATTAGCTAAAGGCTTGGACTCCAGCTCAAGTAAGAATTTAGGCAGGAAGCCAAAGTGCCAGCCTTTCACAGTGCCAAGGTAGGCCTGATTAATTAATTTCTGAAGCTAATTTGTCATCATGCCTGGCTACGGACCTTTCATCCCCAGGAATGCAACATGACCCAAGAGCCTCTTCTCATGAGAGACAAAATACTGGTTGGTGGTGGGAACAGCTGGTGTCCCAGTCTTGCCTTTACGCTGAGCAGTGGTTTCTGGCTCTTGCAAGGCTTGGAACCATACCTGCTTCCTCATTCTCCCACCTCAGTCACTGCCTATTAGTGTAAGACCCCTCTAGTAATTTATTCAGAAATGAACACATTTCTTCTGCACAAGGAGAAAATCCCTTCTGTTCCTTTCCTATCATCACCTATTTTCTAGAAACATCAGATTGGCAACCGGCATAGAAGTTAAATAACGCTGAACTACATTCCAGTACTGCTACAGAGAGACAATCTATACACATCATTCTGTGAAAAATTACTAGATTTCATCTTATCCAGCGGACAGCAGCCACACAACCACAAATCATGTGCAGAAAATGAGTTTCCCCCACTTAACAGAAAAAATGCATTGAAAGCAAACTTACGTTCCAAAGTGACTCAGGAAAGCTGCAATGTATTCTCTTCTCTTATGGTATCCCTGAATAACGTATTGTACCTTAAAAAAGAAAGAAAACAAATCCAGAGCTATAGAAAGATTAAAAACGCAAAAACCCAGTTTGTCATATATTTATTGTTAAGGAAGATTTATGTTTGACATGGTAGTAGTTCTGAATCCTACAGTTAGCATGATTTCCCTAAAGAATCCTAAAATGCCTTTAAAACAAACTCTGGATATTGCACACAGAATATCTTGTAAAGAAATCTCTTCAATCACTTCTGAGTGAAACTCAGTCTTTCACAATAGATTGAAGCACTGTTTAACTGCACAAGACAAAGACTGGAAGAAAGAAATGCTCAGCCTTGCCTTACTGAAGTTTGAGTGGAAAGCTGTGATAGGCAAATCACTTATCTGAACTGACAGTAGGCTAAGTGTCAAAATAACATTCTGCTTATAAAAGAGAAGTAAAAATCAAGTATCTTTCACAACTGATCTTGGATGGTTTCTGAAGACTGCACCTCCAACAGAATCTTCTGAACACTGAGCTCTTTCACTGGTTTCATGCTGACTCAGGGAGCCACCTACTCAACTGCGAGCATCAATTTCTGAGGCATTTTGGGTTTTGAAAGACTTCCATCCTGGCACAGACAAAATCCAACAACGCTAAATTTGGAGACTTAAGGCAAAATTCTCCTGACACCATGTATGTTTTCTTGTTGATTTGCATGGCATTACTTAGGAGAACAGTGCAAGCACCGTTTGACCCGTAATGGAAACAATGCATGTGTCATCAGGCTGCAAGGACATCTGGTTTACAACTGGTGACTTGGAAGTATTTCTGGTATGGTTCTATGTGTCATTCCCTGTGTAAATTCCTTTGCTTTCCAGAACAAAACCTAGCATTTTAGGAACCTTTTTTCACCCACTAAAAAGAAAAGGAGAACATTTTCTTGGCTATGGCAATACTAGAATTCTTTGACTGGCAGATGCTTTCCTAAAATTACTGAAAAAGTCTTGATACAACCATTGCTGAGAGCTGTCTTGTATAACTTAAATTCTATCTATAATTTGAAAGATTTTATTTTACAAAACACTGTGATTATTTTGAAGGTTTTGTGTAGGATCTGAAATGTTATTCTGGGAAGAGGAAAACATATGATAAGTTTGCTTAAGTGACTTTGTTTAAGAAAGGATAAAAACAGTCCTGTGTACTTGCAGATTTTAAAAACAGAAAGTAATTTCAACAGAAAACCACAACAAAAACAACTCTAATGATAGATTCCAACATAATTATGGAAACACATTCTGAAGAACTTTTTCTAAAAGATAAAATTATTTACTTCATTCAGACAATTGACGGTAAAAATAATATACAAATAGGAAGTCTGTAATATACAAATTTCTAGATGTTGACCCATAAACCTTCTTTTGAAAATTACAATTAAATAATGGAGAAACTTTCAAAATACTATAATCATTCTTTTTTGTTTAAACACTAAGCTAACTAGAACACAACCTTTTCAGCAACCTTAAGTAGCTATTACTGTATAAACAACTAAAGAAACTGCTGATTCATTTCGTCTGGAGGAAACATTGGAGAAGAAAAATCACGGAAAGTACTCAAAACCTGTAATAATGACTGGGGTATGAGAACGTGCAACTAGAAAAATAATATGCAAACTACACATCTGTATTTACTAAAAATCAGTATACTACAATGCAGTGTTGTACAATACAATAATGTTTTATCCTAAATCATAACATGTGGCACTAAGAAAAAAACTGCTCCAGGATCTGATCCCAAACTCACTTGTTTACCTAAAGGAGTCATTCTATTCAATGTCATGCTTAGGTGCTCAGCTCTTACCAAGAAGGTATAGCTCAGTCTAAGTATGTAGTCCCTGTGTAGTTCAGCCTAAGTATGCCTTGCTTAGAATACTTGGCAGAAGAACAACGATGTCTGTGGAAATGTAGTACAGTGCATAAAGGAAAGGAAAACTGATTGTCTGTAGCAGCTTACCTTGTTTGTTAGCAGCTGGCATACTTGGGGTACATAATCGATGAGACAACCTCCACCGGGAAAGGCTGGGATATGAAGGGCAGATGATCCTCCAAGCGCACTAGAAAAATAAGTTAATTTAACAGTACATTACATGTACAGTCCCTGGGATTTGAGAATTATTTCTGCACAGTCCTCTTTTCCTATGCCTAAAGTGAGAGGGCCACGAGGAAGTGTATTTTATGCTGCGCTGATAATAAAAAGTATTGAGTGATACCATCTACAAAAACAGGTTATGCCAGGACCCACTGTAAATTAACCACGTAAATCAAGAGTATCACTAATGCAAAACATTTTCTCAGGAAATAGCTTTTTCATTGTGAACAGTTCTGTTTCCTAGCCCTCATCAGTAAGATGTGGAGTACTGTAGTTCAGATATCTTGTTAGTGGGGGAGGAGAGGACTTGCAGTCCTCAGTTATTCCAAAAACCACCTTCAGTGAAACCAGCTAAGAATAATCAAAATAATTAGGACTGAGGAGTAATAGACTGCCAGATGCAAATATCAATCACATCATCTACTCCAGTTTGGGACTTCCCAATAGAACACAGATGTTAACCTACTAAATCAAGGGGGTAGTGGGTCAGAAAGATTACCAGGTATGTGATGATGTAAGGAGGATGCTGAAAGAAATGGGTTGCTCAGTCTTCAGAGAACACTGTGGAGAGGGGATACTGAGGAGGGAAACTGAAGGCATATTGAAGCCTCCAATTATCTAATGGAAAATTATAGAGATGATGGGAGTCAAAGGCTTCTCTGAAGTGGGGCTCAGTGGTGCTCTGTCCTCAGAGGTGCTCAAAGCTCAGCTGACCACCTGGCATGAGTGGCCCCTGCTCTGAGGAGTGGCTTGGCCAGATAAGCTCCTTCTCGCCAATCTAAATTGGTTTATGATTTTATTCCATGATTCTATGATTTTGTTCATCCCCAGTAGGAAATAAAACCAAGGATATTAATTCCATCCATGCACATACTGGATATCTGAATGGTAGGAATCCACACAGAAATAAAGTAACCTCAGAGATGTATTTAGGCAGCCTAACCATTTGCCTTTATCAAAGGACAGAAGGCTGAAGCACACCTGCTATTACTCAGGATAATGGCTTCTTTGGTGTGGAAAGATCTAACACTTATTTAAATCAGGCTGTATAAGGCAACAACTAGGTAAAGTCCATGCTACTTCCTTCTAGCAGTACAGACCTAAATATTTCTTTATAGTTCCTTACCAAATCAAAATTTGCATTACACATTGTGGATTACATCATTCACCAACCATCCAGAACCAGCCTGGACACCATTAAAAAGCTTCAAGAGCTAAGTTACTTTGTGTGGCCTCCTGTTTACATGCTGTTTCCATGACAAATTACACTGGCTAGAAAGAAAAGTTCTTCTCTGCAAAATAAGGCTCTTACTCTCCAACGGGATCTGGCCTTTTATTTTCCTCAGTACTTGATAAGAAATCACTTGGGTAGGTATAAAGGTCTACAATCATACATCCCTTTGAAGGAACAGAGCCTACATAAATCAAAAAAAATCCTAAACTCATAATGAGGTATATGGAAATCTGCTACTCAGGCAAAACAGTCTGGGTTTAGCAGACTGTTCACCACATGGAACAGTTCTGCAGGTCTGGATTTTGCATATGCAATGATGAAAAAAGAAGCCTTGAGTACACCACAGCTACATAAAAACACAAACAAACTTTTCCAGCAGAAGTAAGATTTGAATGGGATTTTTTAAAACAGAATTCAGTTTCCTTGCTGCTATCCCCTTACTAAAATTACTCACATGAGAATATAATTTTGCAACTTGTGGATGGTTAAAAGCAGTGAAGTGTGATTATGAGATGATTAGAAAGTTCGAACATTTCTGAAATAGTAGTTTGTTCTTACAAAATTGAAAATATAGGGGGTCCATCAATCTCGAACACTGGAGAATGGAAGACTTGTCCCTCCTGGTATGTTACAAGTGGGTTGTGAACCTTACTTCAAGACTCTGACTTTGTATATTAAACTCCTTAAATATTATGTAAATATATCCATAAAAGCCTCCAATCTCATACACAGACCAACTGGTACTGTCCATTTTGCATCCTGCCTTGCCTCATTTGACACCAAGTCCAAGTTCGCTTGCAGTATGGATATACCACTGAAAATGCTAAGATGACTGCAACAGGAATTACAGGCTTCTCTCTGTTACAACAGCAGATATGAAATTTAGAGTCATCTCTAACAGACTACACATGCAAAAAAAAGCTTCCACTCCTACATCATCAGCTTACAGTACATCTTCCAGACTGAATTATTATGATTTGTGAGTACGAGTTTTCCATTCTACCTGTATCCATCTCTTGAAAGTAGCCATCCTGTAAAAATGTGGTGACATAAATGGAAATCCAGCCCTTCTCAAATGAAAAACAAACTGCTAAAAGGTGTGGTTTCTCAGAAAGAGGTCCCGCCACAGAAAGAAGGCTGGAGTTTCTAGCATAATTATCCTCCGAAAACAGAATAAAGCTGTACAATATGTAATTTATGTTCTGTAGAAATAATTATGGGTAGGGAAAATTGAGAGTGGACAAACTTCTTTGTTCCCTCTACTGGGTCAGAGAATCTGCTTATTAAATATTTTAATAAAATACTGCATTTGCACAGGACCTTGCCCCTGACCATCTCAAAACTGTCTATAAACATTTAGCAATTAAGATTCATCTGCCTT
The DNA here is from genome assembly GCA_013389985.1 of Dryoscopus gambensis. NCBI lineage: Eukaryota > Metazoa > Chordata > Aves > Passeriformes > Malaconotidae > Dryoscopus > Dryoscopus gambensis. The sequence goes on from WEIT01009300.1 coordinate 42,419, forward strand.
ATTAAACTGATATTTACCTTTTATTTTAACACGTAAAGAAGCTATTGCTCAGAGTTTGATTTGACTATACTGTACTACAATGCCTCTGTCATGTTAAAGGAACATATTTGCAGTACCTCACAACCCTGAGACCAGGCAAGAGGCTGTAACAATTCATTTGACTTACAATAAACCTGTAAATGAAGAAAGAAGATGCTTACACAGCATCGAAGAAGGACTTGAAAAGGTGCAAAATGGAGACAATTAGGCAAGGGAATGTCACCATGCAGCTCAATATCTAAGGCTGCTTTTTGAAGTACCTCACAGTCCAATCAAAAGAGAAAATGCCAAAGTGCTATAATAAGCCTTTTGTAGTCAAGGACATTTCATTTGCCAAAGTATTTCATCAGCACAAGCTAAATATTGCTGTATGTCAAATCTGCTTTCCAGATAGTTGGGCCTCTTGGAGCATAGATCTTAAACACCTCTGTCTGCAATCAAGCTTTCCTTCTCAGTATAAGTGTTATGCACTCCTTACAAAAAAACCCCATGCTCATTTATCAAGACAACAAAAAAAGTTAAACAAAAACCATCAAGAAGTATGATGAGGAAGTTATTTGTTTTTAAAGCCAGACAACTGATCCCCTACAGCTGCCAGAGTAAGGCTAGTTTCAGCACAGTCACTGAATTGTGTTTGATTTTTACACCGGTTTTGCCAATCAACAGCTACTTTTTAAAGGCTAGAATTCTAACAGTCTGATATTTTCTGTAATTTTACCAATTCATGAAGCAACAGTCTTAGGGGATGCCATTTCATTTGGACTAGTACCACATGAAGATTAAATACACGGTAGATCTTCCTGTCTCAGAGATAAGGTTGTACAAACATGCTGGAACAAACACCTGTTGGCCTCAGAATTTTATTTGCTTGCTCCTACTCTAAACCTACTCAGCTCTGCAAATCAACTTCATACATCTCATTTTAGGACAGAGCAGAGACGCCTTTGCAGCAAGGCCCTGTCCTCCTGGGTTTCCAGAGTTAGACACAATGTGGTTCTGATCCATGGTCTGTGAATTAAATTGGATTTTGTGAGGAATTCACTACCGAATTCAACAAGCGCAGCAGTCAGCCCACATTAACAGAAGTTTTGTCCTGTGACATGCTGAAATACAAGTTCAGAAAGCGTAGCTGCAGTATGTTTACATTTCTGCTGTTGACTGATGCATTCCAAGTGACCTGTTCTGTCTGTCTCTCAATGGATCTATTTATTCAGGCTGACATACAAAATGCAGAATTCTTTCCCATTTTTTGATAACTTATAATTAATTAAAATGTCTTTCTCAAGAAATGAGCCTCAAAAAATGGCATAGCATTAATTCACAAGTTTAAAGAAGTGACTGCTTTTGTTCTTGAGTATTTATGTGTAAAGAACCAGTCATCTGCCCTTCCTTAAAAGCATCACTTCATTAGAGAAGAAGGGTACTTCCAAGTTTCAAGCTCAGAAGGCTGGGTGCTTTAGCAAGGCACACTTAGAGGCATGTAGAGAGATGCTCTTACTCTCATCCCTACCCCCTTCCCTATAGCTCTTGGGCCTGCCTAGTTCCCCTAAACTCTTTCATGCACACCACCTCTTCCCCCAATTCATTTTGCTTCCCTCTTTCTCCAAAGACAAAAAAATGCAGGTTTCTCTAGATTGCTGGGAAATTTTTGAGTTAAGTCTGAAAAAAGACGATTATTTCAGACTACCCTCTACATCACAGTTAAACAAGTTATGTGCTAACACAGGCTATGCTACTACAGCTAAGGACCTGTGCACACATAATACAGTTTATGTTTTGTGCTCCCCGCCTTACCTGTTCCCATTCCCCATTTCAAAAAATTGCATAAGCTTTTCTACGAAACAAGTATCACAAAGAAAAGAACATCTACAGAAAAGTTATACTCTTAAAAGAAGGTACCTTGCCCAATAGGAGTTTGGTTTCTTTTCAGGAGAGTAGAAAATGTGTATTTGAGTAAGGAGGTCCAGAATTGTAAGAAGAATCATACTTATCCTGAATACAGTGTGCCATAGCATTAAAGAGCTCTATACCAAAAGAAAGTGGTACATAATATTGACTGCACTCAACATCTCTAACTTCAATATATTCTTTCTGCAAAACACATATAAAATAGGGAAATGACAAGTTCAATGATTGTGAATGATGGAGTTATAGATTTGTCCAACTTTGAAAACGTAAACAATTTAAAAACTTGCCTCTGAATGGAAAGACCTTCTATACGGGTTTAAAGTAACGACAAGCTTTTCTCTCAGTGTGGCCAGCATTAAAGCACTGTCAAATCTACGTACTAGTGATGGAAAGTAGACTTTAGACTTCATAGACTACAGCTCTTTATTTTACCAAGATACACTCTTTTTAAGTCTCTGTAATACCTGCCGTACTTTGAAACTGAAGCACACTGCAGACCGACATGAGCATTTAAAGGGTTTATTACTCATGATGGCTACATCCAAGAGTAGCCTCAAGCATGTGGAAAGAAATTCCCTTCTTTTTGCTCCTTTTTCCTATTTTGAGAGGCATGTTAAGGGCTTTGATCTCCTTCCCTGTTCTCCTTCTCCTTTGTTGCTGAAGTAAATAGTTGACTTTTTTTCTTTTGCAGTTTCATCACTTTAATACATTACACCATTTGGCACAAGAGACACAAGGAACCACATCAAATAAAAGCACGTGACCACAAAAGCTGCCTTACCAACCATGATCCCAGATTTGCTGTCAGTTTACCACTTTCAGACTTGCCTGACTGTAACCAAATCCCTCCTATCACACAAACAACGTGGTGCTTGGCAGAAGTCTTAGGATAGTGCTTCGATCAGCAACACAAAGCTCAGCAGTAAAATAACAGAATATTTGTACTGAAAAATTGGACAGTCTAGGTTGGAGACAGCATTTTCTTCCTTTTCTTGTAATAGTCCATTTAAAGCAAACATAATTAACATATTGTTCATCCACTCAAATCTATCACAAACGGAACTGTGTCCAAAAAAATTTCCACTATATTTTTAAAGAAACGATTTTTACTTAGAATTACTTGTACTTCGACAGTGGTAAAACATAAATGTATGTTTTCAGCTAAGAGATATAATCTGAGACATCTGTATTATTCAATGTACAGGAAAAACAAACAAACAAACAATCACAAATAGACCTAGAGGGAAAACTATGCCAAATCTACTTATCTGAAGAAAGAATCCCGGTCAAACTCAGACTCAGCATCTGGCCATTAGAGCTGAAAGGATGATACCATCTTTTTTCCTTGACCTACTAGAGGTTCAGAGTAAATACCTCTGAGCTTGTCCTGACTAGTGACTGGAAAAAAAATATGAAATAATCACTGTAAAGAGCAAATACTAAAACCAGAATGTATTCTAGTTTCACAGAATGTGCAGAAAACTGCAAGTCAGACTTACTGAGCTTTATTTCAGTTCTTCTGCTGACTCTGTACATTCTAGCATGTTATTTCAACCATTCTGCTACTCTGCTTGCCCACCTATAATGTTCAGATGTTATATATATACATATATAACGTATACAGTTCTGTATACTGAAGTACACAGAAGTTTAATAAAATTCATGGAATAGTACAAAAGCTGTGGGATGAAGTCATCTGTAAGTGCTAATAAATATTACGTTTGGGTTATTCCAACTTCTGTATTCTGCTGCAGGTAAAGTTGTAAGAAAGAAGCAGCTGTCTGTAATGTATTAGCCATTTAGACAAAGTGGTTACACCAAGGAAACTTACATTAAGTGTACAGATTCTAGGTTCTAGCAGACTTCAATCTATCAGACTTACATGCAAACCATAGCTAGAGTGATTCAATACTGAAAGATCTGTGGGGATAAGAGCTCCGCCCCCAGGATTCTACTCCTTCTCTAAGAAAGTAACTAATATGCATGAGATTAATAGATGGTTAACCCTATAATTACATTAGAATATGTTTCTTTTCATCCCTTTGCTGACAGTACTCAAACCTGGAGGGAGAAAGAACAGATAGTCTTGCAGTATCAAGATTTTCCTATTGCTATATGATAGTATAAAAATCTGAAAATATTACTATTAGTATTTCCTCTGTATTTGATAAATCAGGACTGAAAGGATTTTTACCTTGCCTAATGGGTCTTTACACACAGAAAGGTTCTGCGTAAAGGGGACTGCCAGATTTCTACTGGTGTGTTGAGTGAGTGAACACCTGGGCTGCCAGTGCTGGAAAAGGGAGTTCTTCACCATCCTCACATCTCACATTCTCTGAAGAAACATCATCACAGGAGGGTAACACTTATTACCCAGCTGATGGGCCACTTGATGTCACAGTGGTACCACAGGGTATACAAGCACTCTGCCTACAGCAGGCACCACGCTGCTTTCTTCTCTGGGTGACAGGACCCACTTTCATAAACTGCCCTGTGGCTTACAGCAGAGAGCTGGGCAGGCAGGCAGCCCAGCACAACTGATTGCCCTCTGGCACCTCCATCGGACTTCAAGGCACAAACCTGAGGAAAAGTCCAAGCTACTGCAATAGAAATTATCACTGAGGCTTCAAAGTGTACAGGTTAACTTAACTGGTGTCAGCAACATCACTATAAAATGGTACAAAAATTATGGTCACTTATCCATTCCAACAACATAAAACAAAAATGAAAAGTATAAAAGCAATATATTTCAAAGGGTTTCAAAGTATTAATACAGAATTGTTTCTCATAATACATACTAACAGGTTCAAAAAGAAAATGTGAAAAGTTCCACAGGCTATAAAAAGAGTGTGATTCTCTTTAAGGCTAAAAATTTCTGACAAATGTTGCTTTTGTGTTGCAACTTACTGAACTGATGCCGCCCTTATTTTTTCTGCAAAAAAACACCAATAGCAACGTGTATTGCAAATGTACTATACTTGTTCAGTTGGGGCAGATAATAATGAGAATCCATAACAAATGACAGAAGAACTGAATTTAGAGACACTTCTTATGATATCAAAAAAAGAACTTTGGTGTATCCTCCCCCCCCCACACAAAGGTACTGCTTACTAGTATTAATTCCACTTAATAATACTAAATATTATTTACTAAATATTAATTTATTAAAGAATATTTATAGGAAACAGATATAAGAAGACCTGAATCAGTTGCTAGATGCCTCACAGTTTAAACAGGAGGGCATGGTTCCTGTCCCAAAGAACTTTCACGGTCCAGTATTTCACGCTACATTGCAGAGAGAGGAATTGAATGAGAGGGTAGGAAGCACATACACTGCAGAAAGGAGACTTAAATAATTTCCAAAGCATTTTGCTTATTTTTTAAAGGTTGGCAGCGAATTAAGAGAAACCTGAGTGAGAAGTGAAGAAACATCAGAGAAGATTTTCACAGAGAATTCAATGCAATAAGGAAATAACAGCAAATGAAACTCCCAAACAACCAGGAAAAGCTGTAAGAAAGAAACCCAGACCAACAGAGCAGCAGCAAACATCACTGAACAGAAAAAGTAGATAAGATAAGCAACATGGGCAGGTACGTAAATAAAGAGAGCACTGTGCAGTCCTGTTTTGTTTTCATTTCCACAGAAGTTGAAAACTGTATAAATGAAGATTAAAGAAATTAATTAAGATGCCAAGAGAAAGACTGCGCAGCCTAACTTCCTTCAATTTTCTTCTGTATAGATCTCAGAAAGAAAAGCAAATGTGAAAGGGGCTGAAAACTCGTCACAACTATGACAAAACAAGATTTTGGCTAAGGAAGAAGTCAACTGTAACTGAACTGTAAAACTTTTCCATTCTGCACTGGTTTGAGATGCCAACATAAACCCAGAAATTTGTTTAAAATTATGTACTATCCCCATTTCTCCTTGTCATGAACTGTGAAGGAGGAAAGTTGAATCTGTTATACAAAATTTATTTTTCAAATTTGTATTCTTCAGAAAGGTAATTTTAATCGCATTATCTGTTTTGCTGATATATTTATAACCACCTAAACTGTGAATATATTAAGGGCCTTCTAAATAGTAAGTAAAATAATACTGGGCACTGGCTCTTCTACTTCAAGGGAAAAATGTAATGACTTGGAAGAGCTGTATCAGAGGAACTAAAAATGGCATAGCATGAGGATGGGAGCTAGGAATTATAAACTTTTGCATAAAGAAGAAAAAGAAAGAGAATACTGGAGTGCTGGTGTGCTGTGAGCAGTATTCTCCTCTGAAACAACAGCACTCAATAAATTAACGAAAGAATCTAGGATTTATTTATTGTAAGGATCCCTGGAAATTCCTCTCTGCACTGAAGCCTGGGTGGTATGTTACACAGTGCTTGACAGCATTTAAGATACTGATCTACTCTTTTATAATCCACTCTGCTTTAGTGATGAAGATCTCCCAAACAATTCAATTGAAGAGAATATTTATCATAAATCCATGTACATCTTCTCTTATTATCCATCAATGAAGTGGACAAAATAAATTAATAACTTCTCTAAGACGGTATCAGTTACATGTACAAACATATGCCCTATCTTTCTGTAATGTCTGATCACTATTCCAGCATGCATTCAATAACATCCAGCTTACTATAGTGTGACTGTTCACATGGCAGGTAATTTTCCAGTACTTGTACTAAACCCAGCTAACCAGCAGTGTCTATCACAAAGCAGGAAAATGACTCTCAAAACCTGCATGACTCTATTGCCTTCCCTGCCTACTGTTCTTGCCTTTTTCTGAAGAACAACAGTCATTTCCTATAACTTGCAGCCTTTTATGTTTTGTGATTGCACTTGCTCATATTATTCCTTATTTTATTTATGTTCCCTAATCTACTTGCCAAATTACAGTAATTATCTCTTCTTGTTAATCTTTTCCTATATTGCTTAATGCCTAACACTTCCAGTGACATAGTCATTTCGTAGAGCATTTATTTTTTGCCTCTGTGCTAAAACACTGCTGTGTTGTGAACTTCTCTCACGTAATTTTTTTCCATTCTCCTTAAGCCAGACAGTAATCCTCATTTGTGAATCTCATCTATCTGGAGAAACATTTTGTGTGAAACATCCTGTCCTCTGCATCATCAGCTTCACATTTAATTAGCTTATATGAAGAACAAGAAATACATACTGAGAGGGCAAGAAAACTTGCAGAAAAATTTCAGAAATGAAATGAGAGCAACATGCTGGAAAACTTCTGGATATGAAGCTGAGCATTTGGGTCATCGATAAGAATGCCTGAGGGAGACAGAAAGTTAAAGGAGAAAAATGTTTTTCTTTCATACATCTGGCTTCTGACACTGATTTCCATGTGTATGCAGCATGATTAAAGGGCATTCTTGCTCAGATCTTGAAATTGGCTTTATCTTATGTTCACAAATGATGTGGAATGCTACAAGTCTGGTCTGGTGCTCCTGCTAAATGCTCCAAGAGGCCGAGTGCACTCCGGTTTTATGTAAGCCAAATACATATGTGGACACAAGGCAAGAGAACATCAGTTTTTCATGTAAACACAGCCACTGTGGCTTGACAAGCTAATATGAACCATGTTAAACCCTTACTCATTTAACAAGGGGATATCAATCTGCTCAGACAGTTTTAACAGCCCCTTTCAGAGTCTTTACCACAGGAATTTGTGTAAGTCTGTTCCGTTCCTATGAACACAAATAATTCAAAATTCATCCTAATACATTATTTTCAAAACAGAGGGAAGCAGCGCTATGGATCACATGGCACAAGGGCAGCCTTTGGTAGGTGGAAAGATAGAAAAATTCTCAGAAGAAAACACGGGCACTTTGAAACTCTGGTCTTACACCAGAAGTAACAAAGGTTCCTTCTGTAAAAAGGCAGACACAGGTCTACTTTTAAAACAGAAAAGGCAGAAAATAAACCCACAGGTTTAAAACTGAAAAAAATGAAGCAGGACCCCATACATACACAAGAAACTGGAAATCTCCTAATTTGTAGCTTACAGCAGCGTTTAAGCTGGTCAGAAGATGAATATAGATATTCCCAGGATTTTGTTTACACTGACGCCAGGATTTTGGTCATGGAGAACATTTATTATAGCATGTGCTGCAAGGCAAAAGACTGGAGCAAAAAGTCCTTTTCACAAAGATTTTGCTTTTCCCAGAAGAGATAATGAACATGCACAGGGCACATCCAGACATCATTCAGGCCATGAGGCAAACATAGACACTTCCACTCCCTAAACCTTCTTTAAAGCTGTCCGTCTTTCCCTCAGAAGCTGCAAATTCTTACATGGCCACTGAAAGACAAAAATTCCACCTTTACATTAGTATACCTTATTACCTTTTAAGGATTTGATTAATATTACTTAACGTTAAAATGTTGAATGGTAAGATAATGGGGTGGCCTAAATGGCATCTGCAAGTAGATGTACTTACGAATAAATATCTGATGCTTTGATAAACCAGCCTCTTTAGTTGGAAGAATGACATTTTCAGAAAGATTGCAAGCTTTTAAATAATTTCTGTTCTTTTAGTAAGACTGAAATATCAGGGTTCTACATCTAGAACTGCTCCCTAAATAAAGTCTTCTCTTTTTGGAAATTATATTAAGGCTCTTGAGTCATATAGATATGTAAAATGATCAGACAATTACCAAAAATAAAAGCACTGAAGCAGTACTACATGTCTTGTTAAAATACCTTTTACCCTAAAACTGCAAAGTGTTTTACAAACACATAATACAATTTGTGTATAGTGCTTCTACAGATTGCTTCAGATACATTAATATACAATCCTTGATACAATTTATGTCAGGGAATGAATACTGTTGTACGCTAATAAAAGCGAAGCATAACTCACAACTATTTCAGAAGCTGAGAATGACTAGAATTTCTCAAGCAGGTCCTCAGCATCTTTCAAGGCAAAGTTTACTACTGAGTCCTTTCAGTTTATCCTGTTCTGCCTTCCATCAACTAACAACATCACAGTGTCAATAAAATCCCTTGGATGCTAGCTACTCAGGCAGGTTAACTGTTTTCTCATTTTACAAAATTTAAAGAAGACGTTGCACACTGTCTATGCTGTTGATCTGTAACCACAGAAGTGCATGATTTCAGACCCAGACAACTTCACAAGCTTTTTTTATTGTGAAGATCTGTCAGTCATGAAAAGTTATTTTTGAATAGACTAAAGAATGAAAAAATTAAACCTTCCATATTATTTAAATCTATAAATAGTATTTTAGAATTCTAGTTTACCTGGGGCAGAAATAGATGATTTGGGGCTCCTGCATG
>WEIT01009301.1:4971-25241 GCA_013389985.1 Dryoscopus gambensis
GAGGTTATTCTATACCATCTCACATCATTTTTCAGGGGTGAGAGACGGGGTCCCTTCTGGTCAAGTAAATATGGCTGGGTATCACTGCATTGCTCTGTAAGTCATATTCTAGCTGTTTCCAGTAAATTGTTCTTATCTCAACCCTTAATCTTTAACTTTTGTGCCTCAAATATTCCTCTCCACACCACCCAAAGGGGAGAGGGAGANAGGTGAGAGTCAGTCTCTTCTGGCAAGTGAGAAGTGGGAGAAGCAACAGGATGAGAAGAAATGACCTCAAGTTGTCCTCAAATGACCTCAAGAGGAGATCTAGATTGGATACTAGAAGAAAAATTCTTCACTGAAAGGTTGGCCAGGCATTGGAACAGGCCATTCAAATAATGGTAGAGTTACATTTCCCAAAAGTGCTAAAAAAATTGTGTACATGTGTCACATAGGGACATGATGTAGCGAAGAACACAGTGGGAATAGGTTGATGGTTGGAGTCAATGATCTTAGAGGCTGTTTCCAATCTTAACAATTCTGTGATTCTGAGATCTGTGTTTGTGCCTTTTTTGTGGAAACAGATTTTAATAGCATTAATAATATTTTTTCCTTAGGAATCATTTCTATTAACAATGCATAATATTATGAGAATAAAGAAGAAATTTTTTCTGCCTCTACTCTGCCTCTACTGCTTTAAGGGGTTAAGCAACCCCTTAAAACCTTCTGTTTAATGGTTTGGGATAGCCTCCGGAAGGAAACTAGTAGCCTTTGCCCTTTTCCCCTTTCTTCCAAACTATGTCTTAAAAGGTGTTTGTCCATTAAACTCACTGACCTATCTGAGTTCTGCAGTCAAAGTGCTGATAAAAGTTAGTATTCATTTTATGTCCATTATCTCCTGTTTGTGTCTTGTTTATGATCTGTGTGTTTATATGCTAGGCTAAAACTATAAAATATATCTCAATGTCTAAGTAAAATTTTCTTTGTAAAATATAGTACTAGTAAACAAAACACTCATATGAGTGTGACTTGGCTAATAGAATACTAAAAGAGCAGAAAGTTCTAGCGCAGATTTCTGTGTTTCAGGATGCTTTCCCTCTTCCTACACTGGTGAACCCATAGTGGGCCCGGTTTCTTCATCTCCCAAAGATGCCACCTGTTACACCTGTATTTTTCCTTGTAAGAGCAGTAGATCCCTCTCATACCAATCTCTCAAACAAGTTTTCATATTCTACGATCCAAAAACACAGGAGAGGCACACATTAAAATTATTATTATGTAGCTTAAAATGGCAAGGGCCAAAGCATGACGGCATTAAGAATTTGTTTCTCTAAAACCTGTAATGTCAGGTTGGGTAGATTTAGATTAGATATTAGGAAGAAATTCTTCTCTGTGAGGCTGTTGAGGCACTGGCACAGGCTGCCCAAAAAAGTGGTGGAAACACGATCCCTGGAAACATTCAAGGCCGGGCTGGAAGGGGCTCTAACAAACCTGTTCTAATGACAGATGTCCCTGCCCACAGCAGTGGAGTTGGAACTAGATGACTTTTAAGGTCCCTTCCAATCCAAATTACTCTATGACTCAATTATTCTACAATATATCTCTTTATTAAATTAAGACCATTACTAAACTCTTTAAAAAATTAAAATTTGTCTTTTTTGCACAATTCTATTTTTGGCACCTTTTTCGCACAACCTTATGTTTCAATGCATCTTGTTTGAGGCTTAAAATTCTTTAATACTTCTATTTTTCTTAACCTGTAAGGAATATAAAACACCACCTGTTCCCAGAAACAACTCTCCATCTACTTGCATACAAGCAATAACTGCCTTATAATCAGATAACAAAAAATGTGCTAACTTTTTCCCATGTTTGATCCATAATATATACATGTCGTCAATACAATCTGGAAAGTATAATTAAAGACAGAGAGATATAAAAATGTAGAGGGGACTATTCAGTGTAAACAAGGAAGACCATTATCAGTAAATTAACAAGAATATCTATGGACGTTCATTTCCCTGCAATAGAGTTAAATGGCATGAGTATAAATATCTGAGTATCTTGGACCAACTCACCGATCTCTGCTGGAAGATGGTTGATCTGATTTTTTGACAATTCCAGTACTCTCAGATCTTGAAATAGCGCAATGTAGGCTGGAATGGTTTGTATCAATGTATTGTACACATGCCATTCTTTCAGATAGGTCTGTTCTTTCAGAGAATCTGGGAGTTCCTGTAAATGAAATAAGAACAGGTAAATAGAAAGCATGAAGTTATAATTTTGTTACCCTGTTTCCAAATGCGGAGAAAAATGCACTTTGCCTTAATTATCTTGATATAGAATAGCAGTTTGCCAAAGCCTTACAGAAGCTGTCTGCTTTTGAACATCATTGCAGCTGTCTTCATCACATATTCATTTTTTTAACTCCTAATGCAATTACTAGCTCCAAAACAGAAACCTATCCAAAGAACTCAATCTGTTTGATGTCTCACACATTACCTCTTTTTTCCAGATGGGGGATTTTTTTAAAACACATTTCAGTGCTTTAATTCACACATCAAGATGTAGTAAAATGCAGCACAGAAGAGTGCATAGAGAATATCTAAATAGGGTTCGCAAAAAAAAAAAAAAAAAGAAGAAAGGGGTGACTATGTTCTGAATACTCACCAATGTTTCAAATTTTCCAAGACAGAAGAGAACCATTTCAGATAGTGTACATGTATATCACCTGTCTTAACTTCCTAAATTGTTATAGCAGCTTTCAAAAATTTTTACAGGATTTCTTTAAAAAGAATGAAATTGATTTTTAAATTAAATGACAAAGTTGATTTTTAAATCCGTCCACATTTGCAAGTAGGTCCTGATTTAGTCATGCAGAATCCTTTGCTTTCAAAATTCCAGTAATTTTGCAATTTCCTGTGATTTCTGAGTAATTTTCAGATTATTCTATTTAACAAAAGTCTTCAATGTAAAAATGAAACTAAAATTTATGAAGCCTTTGATTCTTACAAAATTACTTTAATTAATTGATATTCACTTCAGATCAACATGTCTTTGTTTGAATTATGTCACCAAATTCTTTGAACTTGAAACAGACAAAAGTCAATTCCAAAAGCTGAAGGTCAGATCATTTAAACTCCACTTTTTTAAGCATCACATAATTTACCAATCTGTCCTATGTTTTATAACACTGTGCACTGGTAACATGTGGAATAAATAATCTGGAAGAGGTTCTACCACTTTGCTCTGCAAGGAGAGATGTGAGAGTTTCAGCCTTTGATTCTTTTATAAATTTCAGATTTGTTTCCTGTGCATGAAGAATATGACACAGTAGGAATTAGTGGTTTTTATAAAAAGGATATTGCCCACTTCTTTTTTTTCCTTCTAGATTTCATAGATCTCTCAAGACATTTATAAGAGTGATGCATTTGAATTGGTTTTTTTATTAATGCTGAACTTCTGGCTTAGAAATAGTGCTACTTAACATTTAGTTAAATTAAAACATCTAATTGTAATTATAGATATACTGGACTGTTAACCAGAATCCATTTTTTGGTCATTACTGCCTCTCATTTCAGTTCTTTTGAAATTTACACACGCACACACAAAACTTATGTTATGTCACTCTGCCTTGCTACTTTCCCTTTCATATTTGATACAGGTAATTTAATTTCTTACTTCATCTTCCAGTTAAGTATATGTGTGTATTGCATTGTGATCCATCTTCTATATTTGTAGTTTATGACAATTAAAAAATAAAATGCCTCAAATTCCTCAGGGCTGGTAGTAAGAAACCTCTCCAAATTTGTGGAATTAGTTACTATTTCTCATCTTCAGTGCTGCACACTTTCCTGCAGCAAAATAAAATAATAGATGACAACAGCAAATTCAATTAGTATTGTCTTTCCTACTCGTAAAGAAAGGAAAATTCAGCATGGGGTATAGTATTTAGCTGGAGTGTCATAGAAGTCTCTGTAGGGAAGAGCCATGATTCAGAGAGAGAGACGAATAATCATACTGAAGGGAAAAAGAGACCTATGTTAACACTCCATTTCTCCACAGTTCAGGTCAGTCTTTGTCTTTCTATTGACCTACTGGGTTTTTGCACTTTATTGTCACAATATACCATCTCCAGCTCTTTGGTGGCAAATACAGCCCTTTTCCCTCAGAAGCCAACAGCCATGCTGTTCTCTCACACTGAGGAGTGTACTCCACAAAATTCTCCTTGATATATTGGAAACAGTGCAGCACTCAAGGCTCTCCACCAGATCAAGATCAAACTCATTCACCATTTTAGAAAAATTAAGCCAAAATATGAAAAATATGAATAATATTTTATTATCAATGCATAAAGATTTTTTTTAAATCTCTATGTCTGCATTAAGGCTCATTTAGAGCACCATGATATTCCTGTGCAGCAACAGAAATACATTTAGACATGACTTCAAAAGAATGGAAGTTGATTCCATTTTTCTACCAACTGCCAACTTGCTTTTCTTTCTTGAGAATATTTCTTTATATCATATGATCATATTTACAATTTGCAAATGCAAGCATGCAAATACTTTGCTACTATGTGCCTTTTCAGTATTTTCCATTTTAAAATGGATTTATATTTGTGTTGCTGAAACATAAATTGATGTGATATTTTGCTTCATTTACAAACTAGATAGGGATGGGAACTGAAACTTCCACACGTTTTACATTTGCTTTACTCTCTGATTCTCTTACGTTCTTTTGTAATCTTCTGCTGCCATACTAAAGCTGGCAGACTGCTGATAAATTGCTGAATGAAGATTGACACTTGGAGGATAGCCAATCGTCTACCTTTAACAGCAAAACAATACCTCAAACTCGTTTGATTTTTGGAATAGAAAAAAGTCTTCAAACGAAACAAATAACAAATATACAACCACTGCTGATTATAATATTTCCAATTAGGAGAGAATTTACCTTCTAGACCTGAGCCTGAACTAAAACTGTGATCAAAGCTTTAGGAAGTTTCAATTCAGTTTCTTTTCCAGCTCTGTATTATTTTCTGTCATGGGCCAAAATAAAATTTTGGATCCAAATCTCTCACTCTTTTAAAAAAATTTGAAGCTAGTTCCAGGTGCACGTACCAAGAACAATACTGGCACTGTTCCCATGTCCACCCTGTTGTCCCATAACAATATGGTGCTGCCTTTCTCCCAGTGTGCAAGAGGCCGATCCACACACAAGAGTTCTTTGACTGATTTACAGTTCTGCACAGAAAGGGTTTCTGGGTGGCAAGCCCTAAAACTTAACAAGGCAGTTCTATCAACAAGTAGTTTATCCTTCTGACATCTGGACATCACTCGCCAGCCACTGGCTGCACAGGGTGGTGGCACCCCAAGAGGCTGAGGGCAGACAGGGCTGAGCTAAGCGGGGCCACAGGCACCGAAGCTACGTAGGAGGGGATGGTTTGGGTCAGCTGGAGCCTCTGTGAGGAGAAAGCAGGGTCTGCCTTATGCCAGGCGTGGCTGCTTCCAGCTGGGTCCACCCAGTCCCAACCCACTCTGCGCATCCCCACCCCTCTGTTATAAGGCTGCTGGGGTTATTGTACGTGGGGTGCCACTGTCACAGCAGGGCTTTCCTGGGCCCTTTGTGATGCAGGGGTCTCATGGTGCCTAGAGGCCACTGTTATGCAGGGCCAAGTCCTGACCAGGAGGTTATTTAAAGAGCACTAAGACCTGGAGTGCCAAGTCCCAGGAGAACAATTCCCTCAGGAGGCAGCATCTCTCCTGGATGCCTCAGTGGCAGAGGTTGCCAAAGAGGCACAGGGTGAAGGACTAGGGGGACAGGACCAGGACTGCCACCTACTTCTCCTCCTCATCCTCTTCATCTTTCTCCTCCTGCCCATAGCTGGGCCACAGGCAGCCATAGGCAGCTGTGCAGGCAGAGGAGTGCTGTGTGCCTCTCACCGCTGAAGCTCAAGAGTTGGCAAAAGCAGCAGCTTCTTCTGACTTCAAGCAGGTGGCAGCAGCAGAGGCAGAGAGCCAGGGAGCTGCTGCACCCGCCTCTGCTGCCCACCCCCAGCTCCTCACCAAGGCCTCTGGAAGCCAACACCCTCAGTGGGCAATGGGCAGGGGCAGCAGCAGGGGCAGTCCTGGAAGTGTCAGAGACCAAGAAGGAGGTCTTGTCAGAGGAGGGGGAAGGCTTGAAACTCTACAACTGCCGACAGCTGTCTCAAGTGGAGCACAATGAAGACCAAAGCTGGAGTGCTAGAAAGGAGAAGCCCCCCTTGCCCCTCACACATCAGGCATGGTCAGAGTACTGGGGCTTTAACAATGGAGTATCCCACCTCAGTAGCCCACCTCCAAGCAGGAGGGAAACAGGCTCAACTTTGACCCTGATTTATGAGCCCTCCAGAAGGCTGAAATGATGGATATGAGAACAACAGCAACATCCACAGCAGCTGACACAGAGAGCCAGGAAGCTGCAGTTCACAGGCCCTGCTGGTCACCTGCCTGCTCCTCCACATCAAGCCTGATGGAAGCCCATGTTCTCAGCGGGCAGCAAGTAGGACTGGCAGCAGGGACACTCCTGCCAGCACCAGTGACCGAGACAGAGGCCTTGGCTAAGAAGGAGAAAGACTGGAAAGATAAAAGAGATCAAGGAGATGACAGCACAGACAAAAATCAGAACACTGAGGAAGAGAGTCTTCCCATGCCCAGCCCACACAAGGCATGGGAAGAGCACTGGGACGATCAACTGCACACACCCACAAGCACCAAACTGGATATGCCGAGGTGGGTTCATAACAGGCCTTCTCATGACCTGGATCTGCTGTCCTGCTCAGACAAAGACATAGACTAGGAGGAAGAAAGTTTTTTCAACTTTGAAGGCAATGACATGTAGGATATGAGGGAAAGAATCGCTTCCAAAGAGACCACTTTGTGGGAGGAAGAGTTGATGGTGTGGAATAGGAAGTCATTTGAGCATATCCTACACAGGTCCTCACCTACAGCTGTCCCCACACAACAGGCCTTCTTCTTCAGGAGGGTACTTTGTGCTCTGTGCAGGGTGTTCTGGTCCCCTTGCATCACAAGACAGCCAGAGCTGTAACATCCCGCTGCCAGCGTCAGACAGATCTCTGGAAACGGCAGCTGGCCCTAAGCCTGTGCAAAATCCCTGTAAAATCCCAGAAGATAAGGGGCTAATGTGTATGTCTCAAGCAGCAATATATGGATGGATGGCTGTGTATCCAACCAAGTATTTTGGTAATAAAAGACAAGAATTGTTGATAATAACCAAGGATTTTTGGTAATAACATGCTGTGGGAAAGAACAGGATGTAGCTGGAGAAGGCAGCCAGGCAATAAGGTGTGCTGGCCAAGTAGAGCAGCACTTTTCCAGGACAAACATCCTTGCTGTACCTCCCAGATAAGCACAATGCAGTACCACCTAAGCACAGGAACAAGACCAAGAAGTGACCTTGGACTGTAGGGGGATATCAAGACCACCCCAAACCCCCAAAAGCCTCCAACCCATTTCCAGAAACATCTGAAAGAATGGACTGTGCATGATGACAAATTTGCACAGCAAGTGAGAAACCTGCCTTCAGGGTAGGAAAACCTGTCTATAAAAAGTACCTCCATCACGTCCAGGAGGAATTTCCCATGTGATAGTAGACTTGCAGAAAAAGGAGATAATAATTTCTACTCACTTTCCTTGTAACTCTTCTGTTTGGCCAGTAAAAAAGCCAAGCAGAAAATGGTGATTGACCATGGATTATGGAAAATTAAATGCTAATACTGCACCTTTAACAGCAGCAGTGCCTACCATTGCTGAGTTAATTGCGGTAATACAGGAAGCTCATCCAAGTTTAGCTACCACCACCATAAAAGATATGAACATGAAAGATATGTACTTTATGGTTCCATTTCAGGAGAGCCATCGGAATAGTTTTGCTTTCACATGGGAGGAGATGCAGTACACTTTCACCCAAATACTGCAGGGAAAACAGGACTCCCCCAAGCTAGGACATTTTACCCTAGCCCAAGAATTATCTACCGTTCCAGTAGATGAGGGGTAAGGACCTACCAATACATTGATGGTGTATTGACTGGGGGTCCAGACACAGATAAAGTGGGAAACATTAAAAAATATATTATTGAGCACTTTGAGGGTGTAGGGTTAAAGATCTCAGAGGATAAAATTCAGTGCCCTGATCAGAGAAAAAATTCTTGGGAAGGGAGGTGTTTGTGTCCCCACTGAGATGTTAACGTCACTGTAGCATGTAACCGTGCCACAAATTAAAAAGGAGCAAGGCCACCTGAGGAGCTCTGCCCATAGCCTGTCGTTTCTGCACTTCTATGCCAAAGTGGTACCCTTTGACAAAGCACTGAGGGATGTTACCACCCCCAAGCACATACCCAACAGGCCTATCTTGGGACTTTTTCACCCCATGGCTTAACATTGGGCCCAGTTCCTGGAAATCAAGATGCACTGGACCCATATCCAACCGGCAGTACTTGTGGAATCAGTCGCACCCACTACCTGTTAAAGACTGTTTTGCTCCCATCTTTTCCCTAAATATATTTGATAGACTATAATGACACCTAGATTTGCAAGATGAGAAGCTATCTTGTAGCATTTGGTTTGGCTTTGAGATTTAAGACTATTTTTAACACTTTATATAGTTATCAGATCATATCAATGGACAATAGAAGACATCACATAGCAAGTGCACACATCAAGCAATTGGACAAAGTACGTCTCTGGAGAACTTAAATTGCAAGTCCAACATGTGTGAAAAAAAACTTTACAAAATCAATGAGCATTGGTTAAATTAATCTTTACTTACTTAAAGAACAAGATAGAACAAGATATATGTGGAATGTTAAATTCAACCTATACAGAATGTTGTATTACCTTTCATAATGCCTCTACTTCCATTAAGAAAGCCTGAGCTAAAATGGAAGAAATAACTGGCTAATCTGAAGAATTGTTTCAATCCATGAAACCAAATGACTGGTGTGATGGTTGGAGCCCCATCTCCTGGTTGACATCTACACTCTGATCATTAGGACTCATAGGGTGGGACTCATGGTTACTGCAGTTTGGAATGGTGTTGTTAACTGAATTTATTTTCTTGATGATTGGAATGGCAGTTGTTTAATATATGATTTGTTGCATTTTCTCTTCTGCTTCATTCTTCTTTTGTCCCATACAATGTTTGATATGTTCACATCACCACCATGGACGAAGACAACGATCGAAGACTATGACCACCAATCAAAGTTTAAGTAACAAGGTGGTATAAGGAACGGGTTAATAACATTTGCAGCTTATACTTTAAACAAGCACTCAGTGGTAGCTATCTTCTGCTTGTACCATCTCCTCTGTATCTCTCTCTCCCTTCTCCCCACCTCACTCTTTTTTCCCCATAGGCTTAATAAAATTGGTACATAAAGTAATACTGGTATTCTTGAACCAGCATTTGGTCTCATTTGCACCTTCATTTGGGCAGAGGACTTTAATATCAAATAATGACAGTAATTTACTAATAAAAATTTTTGAGTTTTTTCAGACCCTCTGATTTTTGTCATTCCTTTCAACCATGAGCATTTACAAATCTGGGGTGGGACATCACAGTCCCGAGGGAGCAGCACAGGGAGCTTGGTTGTGGACATGTTAATAAAGCAGGATGATTTTCCAACCATGCCCGCTTGTGCCTGTTGCTTCTTGAGGGAAAGACGAGTGCAGGAGAGGCCCATGCTGATAGGCAGAGCAGGAGAGCCCCCTTGCTCCTCTTCTATGCATTAAGCAGAGACCCAGAGCTTCACTTCTCCCATGCCTCTTGCACTCCAGCTCCTGACCAGCTGAAGCCCAGAAGCACAGAGGGGCTGCATCCCAACAGTGCCAACAGGCTAAACATTCCCCAGGAATTTAGGGTCACAGGTTAGTGGTGGACCTGACAGCATTAGGTTAATGGTTGGACTCAATGATCTGAGATGTCTTCTCAAACCTCATAGTATGTCTCAGGACCACCTTTAGTAATAAAAGTGGTCATGACTGAGTCAAGAACATTATACTTCTTTTTTTTTTTTGAGGGGAGGAAATCTCTGGGGAAATCTCTGGGATTTACATAAGCGCAAGAGAGATTTTCCCTGTCCATTCAATGCAGCAATGATGCTTGACCCTTTGTAGGAAATAAATACATCACTGACACCAACAGTTGGGAATAACAAACGGAAATTCTCTGTTCTCAGTGAAAATACATATTATGTTAGACAATAAGACTGTGAGAATAAATACAAATATAGTAATTTGCTGCCTTGTTCTATGAGGAAATTATGTGCAAGAAAATCATGATTTATGAGTAAAGAATTTTACCACCATTCACTTACTTGCACATCTGACATTAAAGTTTTTTAAGGTAGATATGCATCCAGGTCCTCTACTTAGGTTAAGGAGCATGGCTGAGAACAGTCCTACTTTGTATTTGAGTAGCATCATCAGCTTTCCTCTGCCAATATTGATATCACAACATTAAAAAATTTGTTTATCCTGAATATTTTGTGAAAAACATTTAAAATTCACTGATTCACTAGAGAATAAACATTCATTAATTAACAGCCAAAAATAAACACTCAGAGGGGAAAAACAGAGTTAAAGTGATTTAATTTAAAAACTCATATGAATATTCATGGCCTTATTTTGCCTCAGTTTCTAGTTCTAATGGTGCTGTTTCTCTGAAGAATGAATTTAATTGAGTACATACATGTTTATGTGTACAGAGGTTCCCAATTACGTGTTTCATCAACTCTGCATTGTTCTTTCCTAGGCATCCAACTCAAAGGTCCATAATCCTTACATAGATATATATGTAGATATATATATACACATATCTTTTTCATAGTGTGTTTGCCTGTAAGACTCTCAAATAATAGTTTCTCTTTCTGAAACATACCTTGGAAACCTGAAATGACTTGTGGCACAACACACCATTCTCATGCTGTCAAAGTCCCAAGTGTTTTGCAAACACAGGAAAATTTAGGAGACTCACTGGTGGGGCAATACGACTGTATTCTGCCCCCTTTTTATTAAAAGAGAAAAGGAAAAGAAAACTTGTTTCATTCACAATATCAGATTGAGATTCTATGATTATAAGACCAGCCCATTTTTTATTTTATGCCATTTTCTTTCCTAACTGCAAATATTAATTTGTTACTGTTCCCAGCTGGCAGAAATGCACACCCATGGGAAGTAGACACTTGAGTCACAGAATCACAGCGTCACAGAACTAACTAGCTTGGAATATACCTTTGAGATCATTGAGTCCAACCTATGACTCAACACCACCTTGTCAACCCATGGCACTAAGTGCCACATCCACTCTTTTCTAAACACCTCCAGGGACAGTGACTCCACCAGCTCCCTGGGCAGCCCATTCCAATGCCCAGTCACTCTTTCTGTGAAGAACTTTTTCCTAATGTCCAGCCTAAAATATTTGTCTGGTATGTAAAAGAGAGAGAAAGACCCCTGAAACTTAAGGATGTTGTCAAACAACCCCAGCCAGATGGAGTTTTGACAGACAAAAGACTGTCTCATCAATGTAGTTATCAACCACTGCCCACAGGCTGAAGCTAACTACATCGAAAGGCATGGCTAAACCAGAACCCAGGTTACAGAATGTCTTTCATATTCAGAAAGACTTGCTGAGTACTTGTTCTTCAAGCAGAGGCTTCATACTAATTCTACGTCCAGTCCTGTTGATCCACAAGGAAATATGGATCTGCATAAAGACAATGCAATTTTTTCAGAATTCATATACTGTAAAATTAAGCCCTAGTCTCTTTAGCTACTACTTTGTGCCTAACCTAGTATTTGTTGTGTGAGATTTTACTTTCGTGTGAGCTACACAAAACATTGTAGTGTGTCATTCGCTGTTGCAATCTGATATTTTCTCCTTTTGTTTTCCTGGCATCAAAATATTTTTCGTTTCTGTACTCATCCCTTGCAAGACACGCCCAGTGCTAGCTGTTTTGTGTTTAAGACTGTTATTCTTACTTCTAAGAAAACCTGATTTGTACTTGATTCTTCTTATTACCAGTCTCTTTTCACTGATCTCACTGTCACTCTAGCTTTGTTAAAAGCCCAAACTGAGCTGCTCCCTTGTCTACTTTAACACTGTGTCATAATTCCTTGGTTTTTAGTCCCTAAATCACTCACCCCATTCATCTTCTTTGCAGAAATACATGCCTTTAAGGATGCCTATAACCATGAATACTAAAAGTAAAATTGTAGCAAAAAGTGTTAAAGGTTAATTTGTACAAAATTTTTACTCTTTTTTCTCTCCCTATTTTGTTGCTGTTAAAGAGCTTTATCTTTTCTCAGGTATGTTAAAACAATTACTTTACAAGTACAAGGAACACTGGGTCTCTACCTAATGAAAATACATTATCATATGAGTGATATTTGAGGGGTGGGAAAAAAGTAGCACAAGGTCTCAAAGGATGGAATTCCTATTAGGAATTCAAAATGTGTGATCTAGTCCAATTTTCACTTTTGCCAAGATTCCCAGAAGAAGGCCTTACGTTATTTTGAAAAAAAGCATAATCCAGATTATTGACAAAATATTTTTCCAAGGTATCCCAGACTTTTCTGGCTGGGTGAATATTGTTACCTATCCACAAGTACTGTGGCCATGCAGGGTATCCTCAGAGATAAGGAGAGACCATGTTCTCTAGGTGCCAGCTAGCCTCATGGGGCTTCTGCTGAAGCATGACCAAAGGCATTGACTACATCCCTCAACTGCTAAGTTAATGGTTTTTCTCAATGAACTTAAGGGTCTTCTCCAGCCTAAACAATTCTATTGTTCCATCACAAAGTGCTTTACCAAAAAACCCTTTTTTAACTTCCTACTCAACAAAGCAGAATCAGTAAGCCAGATGCTATATGGATATGGAGCACAAAGCGGCAGCTTCTTTCTAATGAGACTACATTTTTACCATCCAGGCATTCTGGGCACTCTGATTTTGAGACCTAAGAGAAGGATGTGGTAAAGTCTCATCCCTCTGTTGGGGATTATTCCTCTGTGAGGCTTAGCTTCCCAGCATCCATAAAAAGAACTGGTATAGCCCAGAAGCAAGCTTTGTTGTCAAAATTAAACCGCTAAGTCACACCAGCAACCTACTCAGATTTAGCTATCCACTGTCTAGAGAGTATATTACTGCTTCATTGATGAGAGGAAAGGAGAAACATAATAGAAATACTTATCAGGTAAAAGGAAGATAGAAGATTCAGCAGCTCATCCCTAAATGGATACTTTACAGGACTGTGCTTTTTGCTGATTCCAGAGGTATGTGGCCAGTCAACAGCAAATCCAGCTGGTTATGTGCCCATAAATCTGCACAGGTAATCCCAGCTCTGACTTCTCCGAGTCCCTGAGTGCTTAATCACTGAAACTTTCAACTCATAGATATATTTGTGTGCAAAACACATCAAAAAAAAAACTGAACCACAATTGACACCACAGCTCCCAGCTAAATAACATACAGGCTTCTCTGAGAAAACTGTCAAATGTCCACAGATTTTTTTCATGTGCAGATTGCCAGACTGTGCAGCATTGATTTCATAGTCTGAAAATTTATTTTGTTTAAATGTGAATTTTTTGTGAGAAAGTGATAGAGGGAAGAAGTATAGTATCTGATTCTGTCTTTGGTTTAGAAGCAGCAGTTCAGATTTTAGAAAAGCAAAGTGGTATAATTTGTATAATATAAAAATTTATGTAATTGTTGAAGTTAAGTGGATATACACTTCTTTCAGAACTTTTTCAAGTGAGTTTTCACAATGTTAAAATAATTTTCAGCTGTTAGAAAGTGACATTTCTTTTTTATTTTGAAGGAGCATTGATCTCTAAATAAATTATCTGTGATTGTATCTTTGTCTGCAGACATCTGAACTATGTCACAGTTTGTTGTTGAAACAGGAAACCCACTTTGGCTAGGCTAGAGCTGGACATTGAGACTTGATGTGTGTTTGATATGAGCACACTGAGCATCCGATGAGGAGGTATCAAAGCCCATGGTGGTTGGGAATGTACTGCTCAGGGTGGCATAAGGTACATAACAGTACATCAATTTCTTTTAAATGGGATTTTTCAGAATGTCAAATTAAAATTAAATACTCTGGAAAACAGAAAAAAAATCTGTGATTGATTTTGCCTCCTAATGTAAAGCCTAGCTTATGATGACAAAGCAAAATTTTAATGGTTTGGCAAAAGAGAATAAGCAAGAGAAAAGTTTAATCATTCAACTCTTCCCTGATGTGCTAAGAATATTTGCAGTTGCTACGATTTCAGTGTCTAAGGAGCTGTAAGCTCTCCTTTTTTTTTTTCCTTAAAGTTCCTTTAAATGTAGATTTACAATACCCAAAAGAATGTGATACTTGACTACACAACTTAAACATCACTTTCAAAATCCCAAGTTCTTGAATGGAGAGATGTGATAGCTCTCTGGCAACCAGTCCTATCACATCAGTTATTGGTATCAGTTGAAGAAAGAGTATGCTTAGTTGAGCTGAATGGGAACCAGGGTTTTCTACAGCTAGAAATTTTAAGTGTTCTATGTTTATTCAGAAGGAAATTAAAGCAAGAAACAAATGAAAACTGAAAAAGAAAACACCATCAGATTCAAGATCAAATCTAGGATAAAGTTACATTTCAGGTCAGTCAAAAAAAATTCTAAATTTTTTATCTATTAACATTTTTACTTATATTTTTTGAATGAAAATGCTACACGAAAGTCAAAATTTTAATTTCACATTATCATTTATAAACTAGTGTTTCTCCAAATACATTTCAATCAAAGCTTTTATAACTCCAGAATGCTTCAGACCAGCTCTAACCCACCACTAGCTGAATTTCAAGACAGCATTAACTCATATCTTACCTGCAAACTGGTATTTCACATCAAACATATCTGCAAGTCAAATGTGCCTTTTTTGCAGTAAGACCATTGTGGATTGATGCTAATATTCATTTCAAACTGAGCAGAGCTTGAGAAAGTGTTATCACACCATTAGAGCAAGAATACAGGTCTCTGATTAGTAGAAACAACGAATATTATTTTCATCTCTCTTTACCCATTGGGGAATTTTAGTGAAAATACCTTATTGCAACATTATTGCTCATACCAAAATTCTTGAGAGGGATAGATTACATGTATCAGCAGGGAATTTAAAATACACATCTCTGAAAACTAAACCACTAGTTTAGGCTGAGGTAGAAAATGCTTTAGTCACTTCTAACACTGTGAAAAAGCATCAACTTCAGATGCATTTGCCATAAAAAAAAACCAGGGGGGATTAAAAGATACAGTCTAAGACACCCAAACTCTTCACCAACAGAAACA
Source organism: Dryoscopus gambensis (assembly GCA_013389985.1). Classification (NCBI taxonomy): domain Eukaryota; kingdom Metazoa; phylum Chordata; class Aves; order Passeriformes; family Malaconotidae; genus Dryoscopus; species Dryoscopus gambensis. The sequence continues at coordinate 20,333 of WEIT01009301.1, forward strand.
TATTTTCCATTATATTTACCATCCACTGCTCTCCAGAAAGCTGAAAAATAAACTTGTTTTTTTCCTTATTTACTCCATCTGGCAAAGCACGACTCTTCTTGAGCTGAGGAGCCTTTCCATAAGTATCCAGGTGCTTCTCATTGATGTCTACAAATCCATTCTTGAGGTATTTTGATTGAGGAATACCTCTCTTACGGCACTCTAGTATCAAATTCCATTCCTGTTTTATCCTGAAATAGTGGCAAAAAAAGTTTACATGAATCAGCTGAAAAAATATGGCAGGTAAGTTCTAAAGCTTAATCTGTGTTTGGATAAGTACTTAACAAAATATAATTATTCATCCAAGGTATTGGTTATTTTTTATATCTCTATTTTAAAAAGGTGCATTTCTTGGAGTTACGCTGAGATCTTCTACACATGCATATAGATTTCAAATGATCAGGATTTCATTCACTAACTATAAACAATGACACCCAGAGAATAACAGAAAAGTGGAGACTGAGCAAACTGTTATGGAAAAGAGCAAAAATTATGCCCTTCAATCTGATAGGAGAGAAAATATATTCTCATAGAACAAGTTATATGCATAAACAAAATCAAGTACCTGGTGATATATGAAAACATATTCCTTGGGGGAAAAAAAGTGAGAATTGCCTTTTTTCCCTGCCCTTTCTTGTTCAAGTATAATGATTTATTTTATCTTCTTAGAAGGTAAAGGTCAAAGTCATCACATGCCAACTGATTTCAGATGCAATTTCAGTGTAATTTCTGTATCCCCTCCAAGGCAAATTTTTTCTCGTATAACTTCAGGTGCAAATTCAACTTGACATAATTAAGCATTGTCAAAAGCTCATGCTTTTATTTAGGAGAGATTTATTTCCTCTTAGTCAATTAAAGAACTGGTTAATTAACAGAAGAGAGCCTTCCTTACACCAAAAGACTCTGCAAAGCTTCTTGTATCATAAATCTGACCTTACACTTTGGATTATAGATCCTGTGGTACATGAGACTCATTTACATCATCTCTATCCTCTGATAGAAATCTTTATGTAAAGGATGGAAGAAAACTGACAGCTGAAGAAAGACAAAAAGTTCAGAATAAAGTACCCCTAGAGAAAGTAAATTCGTTATGTCCTAAAAAAAGTATTACATACAAGTTTATAAAGTTCAAATAGGAAGCAACAAAACCTTTACATGTATTACCACTTAATCATGGGATCTTTCTCTACAATGATGAGATGTAAAAAAAATGTCACATGAAACGGAATCATAGAATCATAGAATTATTTGGGTTGGAAGGGACACTGAAGATCATCTAGTTCCAACCCAACTGCCACAGGCAAGGACACCTTCCGCTAGACCAGGTTGCTCAAGTTCCCCCCTGAGCCACAAACGAGCCTTGAACACTTCCAGGGACTGGACACCCACAGCTTCCCCGAACAACTTGTTTCAGTGCCTCATTACCCTCACAGTAAAGAATTTCTTCCTAATATCTGATATAAACCTACTCTCTTTCAGTTTGAAGCCATTGTCCCTTGTCTTGTCACTACAGTTCTTGATGAAAAGACTTTCTCTGGCTTCCCTGTAGGCCCCCTTCAGATAATGGAAGGTTGCTATGAGACGTCCAAGCAACTTTCTCTTCTCCAGGCTGAACAACCCAAACTTTCTCAGCCTGTCTTCATAAGGTAGATGCTCCAGTCCTCTTATCAACTTTGTGACTGCCTCTGGACTTTCTTCAACAGTTCTATGTTGTTTTTATTTTGTGGGCACCAGAGCTGGATATGGGGTCTCACAAGAGCAGAATAGAGGGGTAGACTCACCTCCTTTGACCCGCTTTTGATGCAGCCCAGGACATAGCTGCTTTCTGGGCTGTGAACACACATTGCTGGTTCATGTTTAGTTTTTTGTCAAATATCTCCCACAAGTTCTTCTCCTCAGGGCTTCTTTCAATCAGTTCTATTCCCAGCCTGTAGATATGCCTGAGATTGCCTTGACCCGGGTGAAGTACCTTGCACTTCACTTTGTTGAACTTCATGAGTTTTGCACAAACCCACCTCTCAAGCCTGCCAAGCTCCCTCTGGAGGACATCCCTTCCCTCCAGCATGACTGCACCAGACAGCTTGGTGTTGTCAGTGAACTTGCCGAGGGTGCCCTCAATCTCACTGTCCATGGCACCAAAGAAAAGATGCTGAGCGCCATCAGCCCCAGCACCAACTCCTGAGGGACACCACTTGTCACCAGTCTCCACTTGGACATCGAGCCATTGTCTGCAACACTTTGCATATGGCCATCCAACCAGGCCTTTGTCCACCAGACGGTCTATCCGTCAAATCCATGACCACCTATTTAGAGTTAAAGATGTCATGCAAGAGAGCACTGAATTCTTTGTGTAAGTCCTGGTATATGATGTCCATTGCTTTGCCCCTATCCACCAGTGCCATGGCCCCATCATAAAAGTCCCCCAAATTTGTCAGGACTAAAACCAGAATGTCTAGTTTTAATCCTGATACAAGAAACCAGTTACAAACTTAGGTACAAGAAGCATGTCCCAAAATCTTGTTGAAATAAATAATTTTTGGACACTCATAACAAGGTATGAAACTGCAGTGCAGAGCACTCTTATGGAAATACAGCAGCAAAAGTCATATTTGACTTCACGCTATCAAAGTCTTTAGAGAGTAAAGCTGCATGCCTAGGTGGAAAGGTTTTACTGAGACAGTTGTATACATTGTATCACTTACAGAAATCTCAGGGGATGTTCGAGAGACTTGAAAGCAGACAGGACAGCAATGGCAAAGACAAATACAGAGCACAGGGACACACTGAAGGCACTTTGTACACTTTTGGAAAATACATATAACCATTTATCAGAGGGAGCAAGCCTGAGGGACCACCAGAGGACAGTTTCAAGGAGCAGCACACTACACATGGAACATAAGAGAACTGCAGAAAGCCCCTTCTCCAAAAATGACTGCAATGTATTCCCAAGTAACATCTTTATAAAGGGGAAGTACAGAAAAGTACCTTCTACAAATATTTCAGAGGGTGAATTAACGGAGAGGTTGGTTAAAAGGTAGCTCACTGGATAAAGTGTTAACAGACTACATGAATACAGCATAGACTCAGACTAAGTACATTCTAATGAAGACATCTTTCTCCCTTATTTAAAAAAATAACAAAAATATTTTTAAAAAGATAAAATTTTATTTATCTTCAAATGAAAAAAGTTAGAAGGAAATATAAGTTGGAATTAACGCAAAAAAAGGAAATGAAGTTACTGCAGGTATACAAATGAGTAAGAAAAGGATTTGTAGCATATCAGAAGACAGAAGCCTCAGAAAGATGATGGGAACCATAATTTTTCAAAATATGAAAGGAGCAGTAACGGAATAGTTAGAGAAGTTATTGATAGCTGCATAAATGTTAGTCATTCTTGGCTTCAGTTTTCATTAGAGAGATCAGAATGCACTTCACAAGTAGATATCTGGAAGAATCTTTGATATTAAAAGTATCAGTAGAGGAAGTGTGAGAATACTGAAATATATTTGAAATAAATCTCACAGTATCTCTCAGTGTCTACTGCACTGTGGAATGTTTCATACCACAGCAAGCTGTGATACGTAAATGAGTTAAGAAAAAAATTACTGGACAAACAGAAAAACATTCAGCCCAGGGAGTCCCTAGAGTGGACTAGAGGTGCTAGCACAGTCAAGGAAAAGTCCACCAACAATGCACAATATCTCCACAAATCTTTTCTGAATTTACTTGATATGACAAAGACAAGAAAATAGGGTAAAGAAGATACAGCTCCTTAGCCCATACTGTGATATCTCAACAAGATGTAGCTAATATTTTTAAATTTTCTATTACAGAGGGAGAGATATCCAAACACTTGATTTCACTAAGCAGCCCTACTAAAGGTATCCCCACCAGCTGCAATCTAGAAGGGCTCAGATGACAGAGTTTTCCGTATCAGCAGACATGATAGTTCGATTACCTTTCAGATGCTTTGACACCTGAGCTAATTAAATTTTTAATGTTGATCTTAACTATTCAGTCTAACATTTGGACCCCAGAAACTGCGAACACAACAAAGTGTGGACACTGTAATAGCAAGAGATCACTATGGAAAGCTACAAAACAATATTTTCATATACTATAAGGAAAAATAAACAGTCCCAAACCACCTACTCATATTTTGTTCCAAAACTTGTCTACCATTCTAAGGGAGCATAGCTAAATAGCTATTAAAGCTCTGTATTGCTGGGAAGTGAAGTGGTGTAGGGGGAGCTAACCGAATCTCAAGGAAGAGAACAAAATTATCTGGACAAGTAGGAGGCAGGAGCCAGAAGGGCCATAGGATCAAACACCTAGAATTCTTTTTTTTTTTTTAATATTCCAAGTTTTACTTACCACTGCTGTACTGCTCTTTCTCACATTCTCCAGTCCTCCACATATACCTTTTCTGTCCTTCTGTGAAACTTAACTCTGCATTACTATCCTCTCATTTCCATGGAATTCCTTAATTTTCTATCAAAGCAATAAATATTTCACTCAGTGCATAATTTAGTGCACTGAAAAAACTTTCCCACAAAATGGGGAGGTTTTTGTATTCATTGCTCTTCTCACGAGGACAAAAAATGACTGACTTATTCCTCACAGTATAACTTCTAAGAAGGTTAGAAATTTAAAAAACAGAAAGAAGTGGTCAAAAAGTCTAATTCAATAAAAAGTAAGCTGCATCAGAGCTACATCTCTTAGATAGACCCCAGGAACACTAGAGCAGAGGGCTAAGATCTAAAATTTTACTCTCTCAAAGCAAGGAACATGGAAAATGATAAGAAAGATGCTACATTAAAGCTGAAAATACAAACTGCCCTCTGACAGTCTGCTGATAACATTTGCAAAG
>WEIT01009302.1:1871-39304 GCA_013389985.1 Dryoscopus gambensis
GAAAATTTTGACAAAAGGAGACAAGGATTAAGCACCAGAGGCAGGAATAGAAAAACATAAGGCAGAGTGGAGCACATAACGAAGACCTGTGAAAGTGAAGCAGTTTCTGCATTCTGCATCCAGATGCTGTAAGTGGTTCCCTGTTTCTTATAACTGCTTTGTTACACTTCTCTCCATTAATTCAGCAGCCAAACTGTTAGGTATCACACTGTGGAACTCACCTACAGAAAAGTACTAGTAGTTACCCACAGCTCACAGGCAGCTGTGCATAACATACACACACCTGACTGCACGATGTGCAAGTTGTCTAGCAAGCCACTTGTCAAAGTACAAAGACTTGCAAACTGTTGAAAGGTCTCAGCTGATAAATGCCGACCAAATTCAGACATGTACATCTAAATCAGAGCAAGTCACTGCAGGCTCCCCTCCTTGTACATGAGGGGAAAGCAGTCCCAGCAGGCCATAATTCATAGCCTTGTAAAGATATGCAAAATAGTCAGATGGCTTATAATCTAAAGGAGTCTGTTCTTTTCCGGTGACCATACCTCCAGGAGACGGGCTCAGATACAGGTATGAAGAGGCTCCCATCCTCAGATGAAGCCTTTCCATGCCTGTGTGTGCTACTTTCGTGCACATCCGTGCAGTCAGTGGTGGAAATAAGAACAAAGCTGCACTAAACCTAGGAGTGATGCTTGTAGGAGAGACGTGGTGGGTGAGCAGTTAAGCACCAGAGATGAGCAGCTGGTGGCCTCATGAATACAAGATGCTTGCTGAACATCACTCTGTCCNGTGAGCAAGGAGAGCTGCACACAAAGCTATTTGTTCTTCCAGCTGCAGCTGCCCTGTTTCCCCACTGAAGCCAAATCTTCTTCCTCTCTCAAGGTCCACACAGAACACAGCCCTTCCTATCTAAAGGCCATCTGGGGCATTTTCCACTTCCGCCTTAGAGGATTCTGACAGTATTTTGCAAATATTAAATGTGCCCTAATTCGCTTTTGCCTTTCTGCCTCTCGTGTGCAGAGGGAAGGAGCACATCCTTTGGGATAAGATTGGACACATGGTTAAGAATTTCTCAGCTTCTGGAAAGGCTGTCTTACCTGCCAAATCCCATTGAGTGGTGTGGTTCCACTGTTACAATCTCCCCTGCTGTAGGATGGAGAGCAGCAGAAAGAAAAGGCTGTATAAGCATCACCTTAGGACATCTTCTACCCTCTGTTATTAGCTCCTTTCCCTCTGCACCACAGCATCAACTCTCCTCGCAGCAGCTCTACTGCATCCTGTTTACCCTTTACACTCTTTCTGCCTACTATGATACAGTAAGGCCTGTCAGCCTTACATTTAGAAAGCAAATCTGAATATTTAACACCTCTCTCCATCTTCCTTTTCTCCCTGACTGTGCTCAGCCCTGCCTTCCCCTAGGACCCAGAGCCTCCCCTCCTTTGTTCTCCTGTACTGAATTTAAGTAATTTCTCCGTAAGTTCCTACTCACCTTCTGTGAAGAGGGAACAAAAATGTGAACAGACTAGGACAAGATCTGCTGTTGCTGCAAAGAAAAAATGTGGACAGGCAAGGAAAATGAACTGAAAACCCTGGAACTTGCTCATCCTGCTTTCTTCAGAGAGTGGGGGACAAGTGTTGTCACCTCTCCATACGCAACCACCACTTCAACAGCTGTAAAGAACTTTGCAAGCAGGGCACTGTATGGGCTGTGCCTGCTGGTGGAACAGCTGATCCCCACCTTGTTTTCAAAGCAAGCAATTTGTTGCTCCTGGCACTGATAAGGCGTTTTTAGGACAAAAGCTACCCTGTTGCTACTGGCCCATCCTATTAGTTTGTTCACCCTCCTGCATTCTCAGTCTCTTTGCTTTTCCTTTAATCTCAAGTCCATCTGTTTGCCAAATCCTCATGCAAAGTGATATTTCCTCCCTCCGTATTCTGCATTCTTGCTGTTGCTGCAATATATACTTTTACAGGAGTGATCTTACTGCCCCCATGGCATATTCTTTCCTGCTTCTCATCTTCCTTGATAAAAATCTACTTTCAAGCTTAATTGACTCCTACACATATTCCTGGCCGCCTCTTCACCATCTTTTTCTCACTCCCCAAGTGCTGCTCTCTTCCTATTCTGACTTCCTTTGATGCAAGATAGCTTGTGGATCTCTTCATAGAAATCATCCCCCTTCTTTTCTCTTAAATTTTCAGTTCTATTAGGGTCTAAGAAGTTCCCCATCTAGTTGCTTTGGTCCCCCACTGCCATCACACTGCTTTCTTTTCTTCCTCTTCTTTATAGTAATCCTTATCCCTGATAGATCTACCTGCCAAACTTTCACTCTTTGTTTTCCCCTCAACATGTATTTGCACTCCAAGTGTTGCAGAGGCAAGACTCCAAGATGGGACTCCATCAACTGCTCCGTTGCACGGTATCTTTCACTCACAGAACAAAACAGATAGCCACTGCCAGGAGTGCCTTTCTTTCTCCTCCATTTTAGATCATTTCCAATGCTCTTTCCATGCCAAAATTCCACCCATCCTGCTCTTGCCAGAGCCCAAACAGGCTTGTAGACAAAGCCCTGAATCACTATGCCTTTTGTACTTGGAATTCCTGGACTCCATATACTTAGATAATGAACCAACATATCTGTGAGACATCTCCCCCTTAGATCCATGGCCATCCACAACACAGGCTGTCTCTTCAGCCTGTTTCCTGGAGAAGCTGCCTCAGCTTGCCTTGTCTCTGGCTTTTGGTGGGTACCACCCAGCTGCAGAGTTCCCTGGGTAACTGCACCTGTATGCCCAGTCAGTAATTCCTCCAGCAATAGTAGCTCATGCTTCTGCCTCTTTGCTCCAAAGCTTCTCCTGTCTAATCTAAATTCTCTTGCTGGTGTCTGACATCTCTGCTTGCATATCTAGCTGTCAGTTCTGATTTCATTATGCTGCATTTGGGAGCATCTCCCTCTCTTAAGAACCCCTTAGTATCTCCTTTTTTGGTCATTGCAGACGTCCCTCTCCTCCTGCTGCAGATATCACTGGCTAGTGAATCAGAATGTCAGTCTTTACCTTCTACTTGCAAAATCTTCTCAGCCAGGCAATGCCTGCATTTTCCACGCTTTCTGAGTAAGAGCTCTAAAATGGCACTCATTTTAGAGTAACAACCCACCCACCCAGACAAGTTTACATCCAAAATGAACAACCATCCTGCAATAGTTTTACTTCTACTCAGCATAAGGCAATCTTGTCCTACAGACTGCTGCTGGAAAGCCATTTTCCAAGTCTATCACACTGACCACATCACTTTTCTTTATTTCCCTCTGATAGTTCTTCTCCAGTATATCAGATAGATTCTTTCTCTTCTCATTTTCAAAGTCCTGATTGGCCTATCCACATTTTACAGATCCTCTTTGCCATTATTCAAAGGTTAACTCCGACCCGACCTCCAACGGAGCCATGATTCCATGCTCCTCTGCCCATTTGTTTAGTCTTCATTCAATCCTCTTAAAAACAAAAAACCCAGTTCTTACAGTTCTCCATTACCATTAGGTAATTTAAAAATAGCAATGAAGTTTCATCATTTTCTGCTGCCAAACTCTCCCTAAAATCTGGCTTCTCCAAAGGATCAACTGGCCAAGAGCTACAGGAGATCAGAAATTTACCTTGCTGTTCAATATTGTTATTGCTCCTCTGTCTGTCTTTCTATTGCTCGACGGCCAGCATTCTTTGAATATTTATGTATTTGTGTCACACTCAAAGAAGCCCTAAGACAGAATGCTTCTGGTTTGGGACCAGCACCCTTAACTCCTAAAGAATCATTTTGAGAAAAGAAAGTCTGAAATACAGAGGTAAAACATGAGCAAGATCTTATGATTTGGAAATATCCATTATCATGAATATTTATTCATGAGGACACAAAAGCAAGTTGACAAGCCTATTTTTGCCCCTTTGTGTTTTCAAAGAGGCTGCCATCTAAAGCTGTGAGCTGGTTTGGAAGAGCTAAGTTGAAACTGCTTAGCTGTAGCCTATGATACCACCAAGGGTGAAACACAAACAAGCTGCCTAGTAATTGGCCAAAGTTTAGCACCGTGCCCTTGGAGCAAGAGATTGGACTTACATCTGTCTTTTTGCCAGGGGGTTCACTCCTGCTGGAGATAAGAAGACGACTGTTTCCAGCTGATATTTCACTGGGCAGATGCAAAACTGTTTGGTTCCAAGACACTAAAGAGAAGGTACTTCAGAGGGAGAGGGAAGCAGAGAGTACCTGGAGTTATGCTCATGACCTCTCCCACACCAGTCAGGAGCAGCCAGACACAGCAATCCTGTCTAGTCGCATCCTGCTGACAAGCATATAAATACTCAGCAAGCACAGAAGGATATTTGAGCAGCGATGTTATTTTCCCTGAACTCCTCTGGTTTCTGGAATTCAGTGTATATCCTTGGCAGGTGAGTACCCTTGAATTTGCTGCTCTGTACCTCCTGAGTGCAGGCAGGGCATCCTCCTTGCCTTCAGGCTTGCAGACAGTAGCACAGCTACAAAGCCAAGTAGCAAAGAAACAACACTGCTTACAAGAACAGACCCAAACCTCCACCTCTTGTTGCTCAGGTAGAGGCAGTGTTCATTTATACAGATGATGCTGAGGAGGGATAAGATGCAGAGAAAATATTCCTGTCTATTTTTTTACCAATCTAGGTCAGATCACCATCTTTTTAACTTCAGAAACTAAAGCTAGCACTGCTGATACACAATTAAAATGTTCTGGGCTTTCAATTCCTTCATAAGCTGGAGAGTAATTATTTCCTTTTGTTTGCTCCGTATATTTAGCAAAATAATTATAATTCACTAGATTGTTTTCCTTGCTTTGGTATATTGGCATAGTTCTTTCTCCCTGTTTCCTTTCATAGCAACTGTGGTGTTATTTTTACAGGCACATTTGGGCAGGGGGAGGGGTCAGAGATGAGAAAAAAACCCTAAGTATTTTCTGACAGAAGTTCCACTTGAAGAATCTTTGCTAGCTCTCCAAAAACAAAAGATCAAATCTACAGAAGAAATAACTGTGAAGGCAGATGTTGTACTGCCTGCTGGATGCAGATTGTCCCTGCTCTGTCCATAGGGGTGAGTTAAACATGGCATCTTCCTAACCCGTGTTCTGTGAGCCCACACTGCCAGAGGAAGAAAGTCAGTAATGAGCCTACCCATAAGCCCAAACAGCCCTGCTGCATTCAAGAGGAGCTGTGATTTAGCTGTTTGATGCCACAAGAAGGTAGCATAAAGCTTGTGGCTCAGCAACAAACCACCTAGGTACCACAAGTGTCCTGTTTAAGATGAAGATGTACCTTAAGCAACAAATCCATTCTGAACTTGGGATTTCAGGTATCGCTGATTACAGAAGCCCAGGCCCCCCTTTCCAACCAGCTCTCAGTGGTAGAACTTCCGAAAGCCAATCTAAATGACTCTTTCCCCTCATCTTTCCATTTGTTTCTGTGCAACTGGGTTATTATTTTTAATTATTTCTGGTATTTCTCACTGGGCAATCTAGGTTTGATGTTTACTGCAGTCTGCGCTCAAGACAATTTGCAAGGAGAGGTCTTTCCTGCTGTTTTGAGCAGATGGGGTCCTCATCTCTTGTGACAGGTATGTGCAGCCCAGACTGATGGCACCCAGGAAGATGTTAAGCACAAGGCTCCTTTCAGGAGGAGGCCTGGAACAGCCCCCAGTAGGCTACCGGAGGTACACTAGGGTATTTTTAACAACAGATTCAAAACCTTATTCTTTCTCACAGAGTTATTTTTGAAGCTGTATTTTAGTGCTTTTTGTTCCACTCAATATCACTGAAACATGCTGCACAGAAATCACTGACGTAAACACTGACAAAGGAGCAGAGAAGTGGAGGGGGAAGGAAGAGAATTGGGCTGTCTCTACTTCTTCCCCCCTATTTTTTTAAAGTAGCATCTCCTTACCAAGCTCAGGATAGAAATACATTCTGCTTGTGAAGATTTAGATTTTGCCACTGCAAAAAGGCTGAGTTATTTTGTCAGTTTAGGTCTCAAGCCTTGCTCGGGATGGGGAACAGGAGAAGGGATATACATGCAAATCAAATCTTATCCTTTAATGGATTTGCACTCACAGCATGTGCCACAGCACACCATTATAAGCATTTAGGTTAGACACAGTGATCACATTTCTGAAGCCTTTATCTTCTGCCCACTGAAGTCAACAGCCATAAGGATTAGATTTCATACCTTAATAAGAGCTCAGTCCCAACAACTCCATGTTTCTCACTGCCTGTTTTGTCTTAATGGAAACATACTTTGCATGGCTTAGTGAGAACACTCCTCCCTCCTTCCTTCTCTATCTTAACAGCTTTTTAGGCACCTGTGTTCTCATGAGTTATATAGGTAGGATTTTTATTGCCTATAAAATAGATAAAAACTGTAATCACTGGCCTTTTTTTAGGCACACTTCAATGGATGTGATGCACCTATGCCCTCATTACTTTTGTGCAGCAGGCAAAAATGTGATGCTTCAGAAGGCAAACAGGAAGAAAAAGAGGACTGTGGGTGCAACACCCTTTCCAAATGCCAAAATGAAATATTTATATTCTGGAAACAAAGAATTGATTGAAAAGTTATGTCAAGCAGTAATATATTTCATGCTTATTCCTTTTTCTTTCCAGACTTCTGAACACGACCAGTAGCAACAGCTTCAAAAGCAGATTGTTTATATGGAACAAAGTTTAAATAGCGTATGATGAATATTAAAAGATTTTCACCTGTCCCCCTTTCCTTTTGTGAAGAAGCAGCTGTGCTACTGGACCATACAGCAAGCACCTACTTCTGAGGTCAGGGACAGTCACTCAGCAAGCTCAACTCCTCCTCCAACTCAGCCTGCAGTGGGACCAGCTACTGGTCTTCCCTCCAGCCCAGCTGCACCAGCTCTGCCCTTTCTGCCCTTGCACAACCTGCAACTTCCCATCCTCAGGGCAGCAAAACCTACTGGTGCCAGGCTCACTGAGAAGTCTCCAGGTTTGTTACGGCCACTAAAGCAAACAGCTCCAGCTCGGAGAGCACCACTCCCACTGAAACAGGCTTGGTGCCTGCACTGACAGACACTGATGAGCACTATGAAGCCCCAGCTCCTTCCCCAGGCAGCTGTGCTGTGCACTTTCTGTCACAGTGAGACAAGCAGAGCACACAGGTCAGATGTTCCCTGCCAACAGATTAACTCTTACCTGGGCTTGCGAAGGTCTGAAAGCAGAGTCAAAGCCGTTCTGCAGAGAGTCCAGAAAAGGCTGGATTTTGTAGAGGCTATGCGTTGTCTGGCTCGAGCGGAAGGCCACAATGTGGAAGTACTTCAGAATCTTCTCAAACCGTGATTGTGTCATGATAAGTGCAATGCTCTTGTTGCTGTAGAAGCCGCTGCTCCAGATGCTGAGAACAGACTCACAGTGGTGGATGCTGGTTGATATCATGTAGCCTAAGAAGGCCTTCATTTCTGTCAAGGTGACGTCAATCCAGGCATCGTCACTACCAAACCTCTCCTGGTATTTCTTGGCATACATGTTGGTTTGGACCACCATATTCTTTAGTACATTGTCAGGAACAAAGAGCTGAAAAAAGTCCATGGCAGTGGCAGTCAGGGGCATTTTTCGTGTTGGACCTAGAATAAAAGCAAGAAGGAAAGATAGGCACACTCCTGACCACCACAAGGCATGTCCAACACCAGGAATTAAAAGCATGATTAATTTTTCTAATGCAAATGATGGCATGTACCCATTGTCTGACAGAGTTCATCAGGAAACTTGCCCTCCCTCCCCCATATTCTTCCTCCTATATGATACTATACACTCTGAAAAGTTTCTTCCTCTGCTCTGCACACTCATTAGTTTGTAGAATGCAGGTCCGTGAGACAAGCATGTATTTTATTTCTCCACTTACACATTATCTGCAACTTTTATCCTCAGCAGCTGTTTTGGCCTTTTCCTGGATAGGTTTTTATTTGTCCATGTGTATCAAAGCACTGCTTTCTTCCAAACAGCCCAGAAGGACAGTGTGAGTCCTCCAGAGAGACCACTGCCCTCATCCCAGATGACATGATTCCTAGGCTCTAGAACACAATCCCACCTTTTTCTTGTACCTCTAATTCTTGCCTAGTTCATTGTCAAAAATTTTGTGACTTTCAAATCTGCCTCTGCTGCACACAGAGTCACATACAGGTCATGTCTGTGTTTTTGAGTTTTGTGTCTCTGCCACCACACTGGCATTTCATCCTGCACTCTGACATCCCCAAGGAAGCACATTACCAGAACAAGTCACAGCTGCCATGTGGCTAGTGTCACTGTCCCACGTCACAGGGAATATTTTTAGCACTACAATGCATGCAGTGGTCCTCTTCCTCCCATAATGTAATAAGCCTTGCACTCCCATGCTGTCATTACTCTAGCATTTCACCGATCTTGCACTTTCTCTGCCAGTTTCAACTATTCCGTAAGAGGAGGGTGAAAAAACCGAAAAGGAGGCTCTAAGGGCTGGCAGCACTGTATCAGTGTTACAAGGTTAGCCAGTCAGACACCAGATTACATTAAGCCAAATTAGGAACATCAAACCCGCAATACCAGGGATGCAGACACCAGTCTTTACATCCCCCTCTCCTCTAATCCCTCCCACAGACTAACCAAGCTCCATTCTAAAAGTCTAAAGCTTTCATGCTTGCACCTCGTGGTAGTATTTTAGTCACCAGGTAAGGGCAGAGGACATTCTCTAATCAATAGAAGCAGTGGAAACAATACCCTGAGAGGAGCAGCATCTCCAAACCCAGTGCACAGGGGAGCACTTAAAAGCAGCTCTACATCCTGTGATAAAGACAGTGTCATGAGTATAATCCCAAACCAAGAGTTGGATCCAAGAAATATCGCACCTTAGTCCAGCAGCCTTCAGCCTTGGGGCTGTCTGAAACACTCTTCCTAATCAAAAGGAGAAGTCATGCAGCTTCTCATTTGGAGTTCTGCCTAACAAGAGCAGTCTTTCTTGCACTACTAGACTGCCTAGATCTCAGCATCAGCTCTCCCAGCTGGATCAGAGCATGAGATTGACCATTGCACAACCTGGCTCTGCAAAGATCCACTACCATATTGCTCATGTCGCATTCTCCAGCACCCCTGTATCTCAGTTCACATTCCGAGTTACAGCAACAGCTATAGCCTGCAGATATTTTCCATGAAACAGAACTACAAGGAATTATGCAAATACTGTGGTTGGACTTGCTCTTAAGCCTTAATGTTTGGGTGCACTCTGGAGAACTCAAGCTACAAGAAGACAGCAAAAATAGCATCAAGACTTTCAAACAGCAAACCTTCAGACTGCAAAGAATGCCAAAACCCCAAACAAAAGTGGATGTTTTTTATAAGTGCAGTGGGAGAAAAAACATTTATTTAAAGATTACTTTCCAATTTTAATTTGTGAGATTGAGAAACTTTCAGTTGAAAGCACATTCCTCTATATTGTAAGACCAGAGGAAAGAGCCCCACACAAACCATGTTTTGGTAAGGACAGAAGAGAAAATTTCAGTTTAAATGAAAAAAGGTTATCATTATTAAGTGAAAACTATGGGGCTAGAATAGATATATTTACTTAACCTTAACTGCTAGTACAATAATAAAGCCTCTTAACAAGAAGTTTTCTTCTTTCGATCAGGAAGTTAATTTTCTGCTAGCACTGGCTCACAAAAGATGCTCTGCGCATGATTCTGTATCTTCATACTTTCCCATAACTTAATCAAGTTTTTATATTCTACAGTAGGTATGGCTTTCTGATAACAACACATGGAACAGAGAGTATTCCTAGTTATATATGAAATCTTGAGTAGCTATTGAACTCAACTCCAGTCCTCAGGCAACCTTCCAGGTAGCACACACAGGTAGTTTTTAAATTCCTGGCTTCAGAAGCAGAACCTGGAAGTACGGGTAATGTTTTAAATCCTGTCTACAGCAAACAAGAATTCATAAAGCATTAAGTCTTACAAAGTGAAATATGTTCTTCTTGAGACTTGCGGATATGGACAGAAGGTACATGCTGGACTCCATCTTTACAGAGGTGAGAGCGGTCAGAAGCACAAAAATGTAATTTTGGTGCAATTAAATTTTCAGCACCTGCACAAGTTTACCTTGATAAGTGATTATGGAAACCCAACAGGTAAACTGGATATGACAATCCTTTCTTATCCAGCAGTCCTGCTTGAGCCAGAGAACTTGCTACCTCCTCTCCTTCCTGAAATAAATATGCAAGCTTTCTATCTCATTGGTCATGCAGAACCCATACAGCTCTAAAAAAGCAAGCTGAATCACTTTCTGACTCAAACATCAACATAATTGTTGATGAAATAAAATTATGAAAGCCCCTGTATAATCTCATTGTCTTAAAAACAGCCTTTACTGGCAAAGTGAGCACAACTGATTCATAATTTACTGATACACAATATAACTAGAGCGACATTGAATTTCAGCAGGAAAAGAACTGAATTTTTAACATGAATTGAGTTTTGCATAGTTAATGACCAGCCTAAAATATTTAAATATGACTTTCTATCTAAGTACACAAATATATCCCATAGAGAGAGCCAACTGTCTGCATATGGAACTTAAATAGCTAATTTGTACTTTTAAAGGATTTTTACATTGACTTAAATGGCACTTACCCAGAAATCCTGATATGAAAAGAGTTCAGTGTTTGATACATACACTGTTTACCTTTCAAAGCTTTACTCAGTCAGATGAAAGAGTGGCTTTGCCCAGTTGTCCATCCTCAGAAAGATTATACAATTATGACTGTATGTAAAATTCAGATTTTTCTCCCTCCTTTGCTATAGTGTGTATGCATGGAGAATATATTTACTTTCATTGGGTTTTTTGCTTTAAAAGCTAATCAGCTTTCCCCATACAAATTACAGAGACAGAGTGCAAAAGCACTCTTGCAGTGTCCAAACATGCAGCCAGACCCAGTATTCCGCGCACAGTCAGAACAGGGACAGAGCTCTACTGAGTAAAGTTCTGACTGGGCAGCACACACACCAGCACCAGAACTCTGGGCTTGCTCTAAGTGACCTTGTAGGACGTGGAAAATAACAAACAACTGTTATGATACAACATACACACACAAGCTCTTCTTCCTTCTCACTCTGTCTGCCAGCAAAAACTTGCACGTGCTATCCACAGCAACCACCTTGCAAGTCATCGCTGCTGTTTTGACTAGTTGGTTCCATTTTCTATTTTGCACTCAGAAGGAATGTCTCTCCCAGAGAGACATTTCCATTTGTAAGAATAGTCTCAAAATAAATGAAAACAAACTAAGCAGGAACAGCCATTTGTGTGTCCGTACTGGGGATCCGATTGTGAAGCAGAGGCTGGCACCTCGCCCTCAGAGTGTGTGCATTGCAGAGCCCATTTTGGCTCAGCTCGGCTCAGGGCAAACTGCAGCTGCCTTGCTGGCTCTGATGTCTAGCAAGAGAGCAGGCTGTACACTCAACTTCTCAGCAAACATATCCACTGCAGAACACCCAGAAAGATTTAAGAAAAAGTTCAGGTGGAGCTTCAGGCAGCCCCTGCATGTCCTCCTACAATCTCTGGTCTTCTCTCTTAGATGGATCACTGGTCACATTCTTCCCCCTGTTTCATTCCCTTTCTAGTATTCCTCACTGAGCAAAACATTAGGAAAAAAATAAGAACTCCACGTGAATTAAATGCTTTTTCCTTACTTAACTGGTTTGCAGAATTAACTAATTTTAAAAAGGTTCATGCATCCTCTCCCATTTTTTTCCATTCTGATTATCAACCTGTAATTTAGTAGCTCAGAGTTCACAGACAGAATAAAGTCTGAAACACAAACTCAGAATAAATGGACAAAAGATTGAAAGTTTCAAAACATACTGTAACTTATCACTACTTACAACACAGCATCCAAATCTTAAAAAGGTCAAAAGCATCATTATTTTAGGCAGGATAAATCAGATCTGTAAGAAGAAAATGCAGTGAAAGAAAGTTCTTTTGCTCTGCTGTGCAAAAGACTCTGTTCTCATTCAAAGTGCAATCGAAGTCCATGATAAAATATCCCATTACACTGACAGGCCCAGGTGGTACCATATGTAACAAATGTTACCCAAATTGCGTGGCTTGTAAACAAATCTTGTGCAGAGCTAATCATGGCTGACTTTGAAATTAATGCAACTTCATTAATAGCTTGGTAGACAATACTCCCAAATCAGGAATAGGAGTGGTAGAAGTATCAGGTGAAGAATTTAGAAGTAATTTTATTGTCTTCTTTGAGGAAAAATTTAACAATTTATAGCCACCCATGAGAATAGCACATTAAATGTATTATACACAGATACATAACTAAGAAAAATTAGTCCAGAAACTAATTTTTTTTCTGGCCGTTGGGAAGTACTTTCTCCTCCAACATATGGTACAGCCTTCAAAAATCAGGGTTTGAAAAGCCAATTAATTCCCTTTTCCTAAGTCCAAGCACTTAGAGACTGTTTTATATTCCTGACCAGTTACCTTTGCAAAAGTGCACAACATGATTTTTGGGTCTTATTTAGAGAACATCAAAAAATGCTGACAAAAGCCTTTCATCAGAATATATACATCCATCAAAAAAATCATGATGTCTTCATGGAAGGTGTCAATTCATAAAATATGATGGACAGTTAAAACAATTTCTCATCTTTTTCAATGTGTAGAGAGCAATACAAAGAGCTAAAAAAAAAAAAGGCAAGGAAACAAAAAATGATGTTTTAATATTTCCCAAGTGAGATTTTTCAGAATTTCTGTTTACACTAAGTTTCCTCATGTAGCCTTTGGAAGCATTGGAGCTTATCTGGCTTGCCAGAATATCAGTTTTCATTTCAGCTCTATTCTTAATGGCCTGGAAATGTACATCAGACCATCGTCAAACCATAACTGGTTTGACAGCCTTACGACAAGCCTGTCAAGACAGCTTGAAGTAGGTTCACATAAATTTTCTGAGTTTTATTCCAGTTTATTTCAGAGACCGCTCTCCTGTAGGAACTGGGCAGCAAGCATCCTGGTCTTTAGGATATTATGCTGCATGTTTTTGTTCATCTTCATTAGAAAAAGCTACCAAAGCTTCAGTGACAGGCCTGCTTTGCTAAGTCAAACGCATCATCCTAATTTATACCAGCTGTGGTTCTGACCAGTATTTTGGGCAAGTAGATGTCTGCATCTGTTATTTTGGTAAACAAATCTTAGTTTCCTTTAACGACTGCCTTGCACAAGAATTCAATATAAATGATGAAAATATGATCTATACTGTAGCATTGCTTGGACCTGAGAGCCAACCTAGGAGGAGGCAATTTAAAAAATTCAACAACTCCCAAGCAGACATTCTTGGCTTAGAAAGAAGAAACTGGACATAGTCCTTCCAAAGATGGTCTCTTCTTAGACTGGAACGGCTTGCTCTTAGCAGCCCATGCTTCTGGGTAGCTTTTTGCAAGGTCACCTTTACAGAAACTTACTTTATACCCTTGCGTGGGTGGTAAGTAGCCACACTTCTGCTCTACATTTAGTTTCAGTAAGTTTATTCCTAAGCTGTTTAGCAAAGTGTGATTTGACTGCACTCTTCCGACCTTATAAATAAGCCTTTGACAATGCCTCCACGTCTGCACATAATAACCGTAGTCAAAAAATGGTTCCAAACAGCTTCTGTGAAAGGCCACTTTCTCTTCCCTCCCCGGCATTAAAAAGGATTGTTTTCTTCACAGCGTCAGCAATAAAGCGATCCACAGACTGCAGTCTGACTTCTATCCATAGAGAGCATTAAGAACTGTGTCTAGAAGCAATCCAAGGACAAATGAAAGTGGACTGAAAACCAGCACAAAGCTGCTCCGTGCTGACTCTGGTCCTAAGAGTCCCTGGCGTCCGCAGCAAGCAGCACTGAGTTAATAATAAATTAAATAAAGAATTTATTTAGTAAATCAAACAGTAAAATTTAAATTAAAGAGTAAAATTAATGAAGTATTTAGCAAACAAAGGAACTTCCTGCAAACACAGCTTGTTTCCATGCTGTGTACTGGATCCAGACTGACATTCAGTTTTTTAAGCATTATAGCAAAACCCTTGAGCATTAAGTGTAGCAGGACAACCTGGCACAGGTCAGGGACAAGTAATGCGCCTGTTCCACCAAACACAAGACAGTCTCCTCCCCTGATGTGATGGTGACCTTCCAAAGACTGGGGTGATCACCAAGGCACCCTGCCCATTTCTCCTCCATACTACTCTGTGTTGGCAGTTCAGCCTGGAAAAGGTGAAGAACTTCAGCAGGGCATCGAGACTTGCATACCAAGGGTAAATAATTTTGACTGTCACTCAGTAGACTACCTTGTGTGATAAGATGCTGTACAAGAACAATTCAGTTTTCAAGAGACCAATTGTGCAGGTCTTACACATTTCCCATTGACCAAATGTATGCTGTACCACCAACAGCACCGGTCTGAGAATGAGAACATGCTAGACATGTTGTGGCAGTCTTCCATGGAAGTGTGCCTTGCTGTAGATTTAAGCCATGGCAAAAAACTGTTTAATTAAGAGACTATTTCTTTGCGTTTACCATCATGTTTCAAAGCTACAAAGCTTTCAAGCTGTGACAAGTACAAAGAATAAAAAGCCCACTGCAGCTGATGTTGACACCTTTAATTATATACTTAATTTCTGTGGTGAGAGCTTGCAACCTACCAATCACCATTTTCCCAACACCCAACAGAACCTCCCAAAACACTGGTACAAGGTCTTATGGTTAAAATAATTTCCAAAAGCCAAAGACCTTAAAGCAGCAGAGTCAATGCTGAAGCAGTACCCTATTGTGTCAGTTTACATAATTCTTTGCACATTATTTAGCTGTGGGACTGCAAATGCTCCTCCTCAGGGGAATTCCTGCTGCAGCAGCTTCCATGGCAATAGTCCATTGCACTCTTTTGCCACTGTAGTCTTCTATTAACATTTTACTGCACTGGTCCTGGAAGCGCAGCTGACACTGGGGATATCTAGCGGATTAGAGAAGACCATCGATGTGCTGACTTCATACACCATCTGTAATACAGCGTTTAGTAGATCACATAGCAGCTGCACATCTGTCTGTAGCCACAGCTGTGCACATTTATGAAATTACTGTACAAAGCAGCATGGATAGTTTTATGTCAGCACAACTTCCATTACCAGCAGGGTGACCTTCATAACTGAATCCCAGAAGACTGCTTTGGGATGGTTCTATGGATGGATCCCTCCTCTGCATTGGAAACTCTCACAGGTGCAATCCCATCATCCCATCTTTCTGTCCCAGGCTCCTGGTCTGTTCTAGTGCACATTGTTCACAAATACCATTACCCACATGCAACTTGCTCCTTTCCAGAAATTTGAAATAAAAATCCATCTATATTTGATGTGAGGACCCTGCCTTGAAAGGTAGGGCTCTTGTGTTTGAAGGAGGAAAAATAGCCTGTTATGTTTTCAAGAAAATAATCTGAATATTTAATTTATCTTTTGTAAATAAAAGTCAATAAGCAAATGACACAAATAATGAAATGCTGAAAGCCTTCACATCAACTCCTGCCATTTACATACAACACACACATAAGCCATTGAAAAATTAACCTCCAGTTTTTAAGCAAGTCTCACAAAGAAATGGCTTTCTGTTTTGTTCAAAAATTAGTTGTTGTTTTTTTTTTTTAAAAAGAACAACAACAAAAAAAATAGCAACTAGAAATCCAGTGAGTTCACTAAAGCATTAGAGATAACCTTATCACGCACAAACATTAATTTCAGTACAAGACTTCCTAATGATTCACCTCCACCCCACATGAGCTATGGTAGCTACAGTACTGGTCTCTGCAATTGCTTCCCAGCAGCAACAGGTTCTTCCTGGAAAAAATAGGGAGCAGTTGTTAGGGTAAGCACATAGTCCCCAAAGTATTCAGTGCTACTTTTCATGAACAGAACTAAGCACCTACTGCAGCACCCGCTTGGGAGAGGGTGATGAGCAGGGTGATGCTGCAGTTCTGCTAGAAGAGCTTGAAAATTGGAATCTGCCAAAGAGGCTGGTGACAGGAGCTGCATGGGGATAATATTCAGGCTTTTTCAAACCTGTTTCTTTTAGGTTGTACCAGTCTCCCTTGGATTTTACTGCTCTCTGTAGGAAAACGTGCACTTGCATTTCTAGGTGAGTTTCACCAACTGCCCAGTAAGAAAAGTTTTCTCTGCTGTCATCACCGCAGACTAGGAGGTAAAGAAGCTCTCATCACTCCATATTGCATCTGCACTTACACACCTGCTTTTAAGCTTGTAATTCCCTCACTTTATATTCTCCATGTTCCGACACCTAAGATGCAGAGTGGAGGTCATGTATTTGCAACCCTTGCTAGGGTCAGGACTCCTTTACACATGCACAGTATCACTTTGTGTACCTTTTGTTTTCTTTTTGCTCTTTTAGTCCTGCCCCTGTTGTTAGACTGTCTTTTTCCATCCTTGTTCTGCCTGCCTTAAGAAGTGACCAGTGCTGCAGGCCGTCTGAATATCTCAACTCAAAATAGGCAAGCAGCTGGAAAGTTCAACAAATGACTTCCATACACCTTGTACATCAACATCCCTAATCCTCTTAACACATGCAGGATACATGACACAGTCCACAGCACTGCAAGTGCTTAGGCTTCCTAATAACTCATATAAACCCATGACTTGCCAGTTTTAAGAAGTCAGTGCACTTCTTCAACAATTAAGAGTGAAAAAAAGAGGCAGTCACCTGTGAAAAAGATGGGATTTATTATTTGTACAGCCTGTGTTAACTTCAGGGTGACATAAATGTGTTTACAAGCCACTGTACCCCAGGGGAAAGTTTTCAGGGAGTTGCATCTGCAGAGAGCAAGCCAGAAACACAACTCAGAGCTAAACAGTGCATAAGGTCAGAGTGGGATCCTCAGTGGCACAGCACCACTCACCCTCAGCAGCAGCAGTCCCTTAACAACACAGCACCACTCCCACAACCTCTGCCCAGATATTGTGTGCAGCCTGCGGAACTGCTCGGCTCCCGGCAGCCAGCTCCCACCACGGCCGACACCACGCTGCGTGGCTGTTGGGGACAAGCGGAGCAGGAACCAGCCCAGGGAACTAGGTTTGCAGAGAAAAGCATAGTGTACTTTCTCCCACAGCCTTTCAGGCGAGATGCTTTGTCACTCTGGAGCCAGTGTCCACCTCTTCAAACACAGGCTTAGTGTGCTGTACTCTGAGATCAGGCAGGGAAAGGACTGGAGGTCTCCAGACAGGCATCGCTTACTAGTAGCCACCCAGAACACCAGATCACAGCTACACTTAGAGGTCAACTTGTCCAGGCATCTTGGGGGCTGCCAACATACAAACTAATAAAAGCTGAAAGATCTCATAAGAATGAATCACTGTAAGAACATACTTTAGGTTATAAAAGGAGAAAGTAGCTTGTATTTCTCATTGTGGACCTAGCACCAACAGAGATTTCATACAGCAGAGATTTTCAAAGAACTTAATGGTGCGTTCCCATTAAAAAATAAAAAAAGACTGTTGGTGATGAAATCTGGGTCATACTAAGTAGTGGAGTGGAAGACAAAGCAAATAAATCTCTCTACTATAAAAAAACCCCCACATCCAAACACCAGTTTTTTGGATCTGCAGGTATAATTACACAGGACGCACCTGCAGGGTAAATTTAAATTAGTAACATGGGAATAACTACTGCAAAGCCTGTCCTTCTGTTTGCAAAGTGCCAAGCACTTCACATTAAGGATGTCTACAGAAGCTTCGGGGCATTATGACAACAGAAATAATAGCTTCCCACTCTGTAACCACAGATTAGGACATTTATAGCTGGAGACCTCAGTGACTGGAGCTTCACATTTCCTAGCTACAGTCTTCTTACAGAAGCATGCAGTCTTCACAGCAGGGTTCAGAACAGATCTTTAGATGACTATACCAGAGCTGAATCTTTCACAGTTTGAAAAAATCTGCTTAGAACAAAAGCCAGTGACTGATCAGAGGCCCTAGGCAAAGCCAATTTGCATGCTTCAGGTAAAGTTTTACTAACATAGTAATACATTAGTTTCCATTATGTTTTTTTGCTGTGTAAACCCTGGCCTTATGTCCTGCCCTACAGGCTCTTATATACTTACAGACTGATTTTCTTAAAGTGAAAAGATGTAAGCTGCTGTTTTCATATCAGGCTAGCTTACAATTGCATATGATGGAGTGTATTTACTTGGTGACAAGTAACTGGAAAAGTTTTCATTTAAAGAAGGGCAGTAGCTTTTGACTGCTGCTGAGAAAAGTGGTACCTCCCTTCCAAACTGCCTGCCCATCAAGCTATAGTAACTATTTCCTAAGTTCAGGAACTGGAAGTCAGCCTCCCTGAATGTTTGACTCTGTCACTGATATGCTCTACTATCTCCAGCTAACCATATCATCAGCTGTTCTGGTGTATCATGTCACTGGGGCATCATGGTGTATCACGGCTGTCACTGGGGCCTATGCCCTGCTTTCCTTAGCTCCATCCTGCACATTCTGAGCCTTCCCCAACTCTCACTCCTACCTGACCTCAACCTTCCCTAGGCTCCACTTCTCTGCCGCTTTCCCCACCCTTCCTCCTGCGTTTTGGAGACAGTGTCATACCTCAACATTTCCCATTCCACTGGCATTTCACTGAAGTGATGAGATGAGGTATATGTTAATATGAATTTTTCAAGTCTGCAACTGCTGTTTCTGAGGGCTCATGTTCTGAGACAAGGAATAGCTGTCAGATAGCACAAGCAGCTGGGCCAGCACTGGTTAGCAGTGTGTCCATCTGTATGGTATTCAGCTGTAAGTCACAGAATAAAGATCTGCACCTATGCCTGGCCAGCCTGTGGCTGTTCAAAAAGTAAAATTAGATGTTCCAACTCCCTCTGCGTCCTGTTCCACTTCTCTCCCTTGCTCCCAAGCACAGACCCATGTGAATTAACACAGTATTGGCATCTACAGTCACACTTCATCCTTTTGTCAAGGAATACCTAATTAGCAGGTAAACACAGATCAAATGCCGTAACTGCTGGGGAAGGAGGACTGCTGCTCTTCTCTTTCATTTGGAACACAGTGTAGTATTACATGAAAGTGTTGGAACTCGTATTCCCTGCTCTTTTTGTACAATCCACAGGTATGAGCATGCCACACCTACACCCTCTTCAATCATCCTCAACATAATGGAAGAGGCATTAAAAATCTTAAAGCATGGATTCAAATCTATGGGCTTAAAATCAAAACACCAGTAAGGTGACATGCACATTTCTCTAAATGTGCAAAAGCAGAAATGTAATCTTCTATACAGCCCAGTCAAGCCAGGCCATCAAAATCAACTGAATTACACAGTCGATGTGAAACAATTCACATAGAGCTGCTCCTGCAAGTCCCCTTCTAGCCTTGGACACTCCCCACTGGCAAGGAAGTGCCCAACATCTGTGTGGGGTATACTGGTGTTTATCCAGCACCACGTTTTCTACAAGGAAAATTCAATTCTCTAGATGGCTTACCGTCTCCACTTATGTAACAATTGAGAGTTATTTAAGCAAGTCACTGTTCTCACAAGGCAAAATGCTTTTTCATTATTACTGACATCCAAGCATCTCTGCCTCTTTACCATCGTGTTTTATAGAAAGCTGAGATCTTCTTTCATGCCCTCACTGAGATGATGCCTCAGTCCAGTGCTCATCCATCAGAAATCCTAGTGTCAACTTGCTTTCTGGGAGAAATCAGCATATAGTGCTGCTCCAGTCATGGTTAACAGCATTGCAGCTCTCATATTAAGTATGCTTATCTGTTTCCAAAAGTTCTTTCCTTTTCTGATTTTGTTTTTAAGCACTCTTCCAGTATGGAATCTCTCAGGGAAAGGGGTATCTGAGTGCCTCCAGTTTTCACTGCTGTCTTGCATTGCTCTCTGTGTGCAGAAAAAGTAAGGCAAATACAGAAAAACATACATCTCCATAGGGAGCCTCCCACTTCCTAAGCTTTCTAGACCTAATTGCTAAATTTGGTTTTAGATTATAGACAGATTTGCTCCTTTACATGGCCCTTCCAGTTCCTCAGCCATTTGTTGCTATGTTCACAGAGCTCTCATTTAAACAACATTTATTTCCATTCATTCTTTATGTTGACTGCCTCATAAAATAAAATTAAGAAAAGTAAGAGACCTACTGTGAAATTCCACCACCTTCTTCCATTATGTTTGATGCAGCTCCTTTCCTGCTCACTGTGAATGGCCCAGAATAGGTAGCAGTTTACCTTCCACATCAAGAATTTATTACATGCCTCCCTTAAGGTCCAGATTCTACTACGTCTGAAATGCTATAACCCCCATTGATGTTTTAGTGTGGCAGGGGCGGAAAGCCTTCAGATTATTAGCAAAACTGGGCTTGGAATTTTTATAGCCTTGTGTGATCAAAACCTCGAACCTACTAGGCAAACTAGAATGTTATTTATTTGGAGAGAAGAGAGAAGACAGAGAAAGCAGGTGAACATACAGCTTTTCATCACAGCTACATCTGGGTCTGGTAGCATCCCTGTTAGGGAGGTTCAAATCACTTTACATAAATTCTCCTTCTGGGCCTGGACCGAAGCAGTTTGGCAGAGCAGGACACAAATGACCACAGTCCTCCTTGCCAAGATCCAGGCACCATCTGCTTGGTCATACATGAACATAAACCAGTGCTTTCTAACATGGGGTGCTGTACAAGACAGTCTACTGGGGAGCTGGAAGAAAACATTTTTTCTGTATTGTTAACAAAATAAAAAACTTAAATTGTGTTAATTTCATCTTTATCTCATCCTGGTTTAAATTCTGGTTTTGTGTATGCTTTATAATATACATAGTATATTAGTACAGTAGTGAAAGTGTATAATCTATAAATAAATATACATGGCTTTGGGGTACCTGTTGAAAAAGCTTCTACTGATAGGGGTGAATGATCAAAAATGATTGGGGAACACCACCCTAGAGTTCTCCAGTAACTGCATGCAGGACTAAAGCAGCCTAGCAGATACAGTTCACCCTCTCTTTAGCAGAGAGCTCAATGTGTACTCAAATCCTATAAGCTTCAGCTGATCTACTTGTAGGTTTTATATCAATATAAAAAGGAGTCATTTCCCTTTGTCCTCCGAGAAAACTGTCTTCTTGTAAGAACAGGGGAGTGGTGGTATCAGTCAGAGGTCCTTTTGTATTGGTATAACACTTTTCATGCCACTGAAGAAATACATATCATTCAAGTCATATGTCACATATCATTAAGGTGGTAACACCTATGCAGATGCTTATGTGCATCTCTGGATTCAAAGAATAATGCACTGTATTTACATCCCTTGACATTCCCCTTTGAATTTTAATTTACATCACTCACAAATCAAAAGGAGGTGTAAGAGCCTTGTGTTTTTCTCTAGCAGAAATAGGTTTCCAAAGCAGATACTCATTTTGCAGTCACACAAATTATTAATCCTAAAAGCAAGACTGAGGTTGCCATATGTCTAGTGGTAGAAAAAAAGGGGAATGTCTTTTCACTATGAAAATTCTCTGTAGTCTACCCTCCAGCCCCTTTGTCCTCCCTCCTAGGTCTTATGACCACCACAGACTTTGGTGACTCTTCGCAAACCTTAGCAAGCAAATTGGAACTCTTGTACTTCAGGAAGTATGGATTCTTCCTTTTGATCAGGGGATTTAATGTTGGTTCCTACCACTCAGACCTGATACCAAACTTCCTGCTGTTGTGAGGATACGAAGCAAACAGATTGTACTTTCAATAAACATCAAAAGGGATCTCTTTTAAGTAATTTTTGAGGCTACAGTTTGACAACAGTAACCTCTTCTAGGGTCTTTTCAGCTCCAGCCCAGCAGAAAGCATTTGAGGCAGATACTTAACCTTAAGCTACAGTGATCAAATTATTCCTAGGCATCAGGGCAACGCTACACTGAAGTGCATGTTTTTGAAGTGAGATTAAGCTAATTTCTTCTAGCCTAGGATTACTCCAAACAAATGACTTAGTGGCATAAGTATTATAATGTCAAGTGATGCAGTATTATGTGTGTAATAAAACACAGCAATAACTGCAAAAGAATGAGTATTGGCAAGTATAGTATGCAGTCCTTCAGGACACAGCAAAAGAGGAGCTTAAAACTCTGCTGAGAAAAAACCTTTTTTTTCACTTGAGTTTAAAAGCTTGTTTACTTTCTCCTCCCTCTTTTAAATTACAAACAAGGCAACTAACAATGACTCTCTACAGCAGTAGTCAGAGAAAGCAAAACTTAAAAAAAATCTTTGTGTCTTCTTTCTTTAGGAAGCATACAAGCTCCACCAGGATGCAGAACACTGAGTTCAGCTGGTCTCAAAGAAGAAAAGAAAAGCAACAGCTACACCAAAACGTCTTATAAAAACCATCGCATTTTGCTTTCTCTATAGAAACTATCACTTAATTTTGGTCACATCCTTCTGCTTCTAGAACGAATGTCTGGCAGATGAGGGTCTACAGGGTACACTTTGCAAAGTGAGGGAAGAACCAGACACAGGAGACACAATACAGGTGAGGGAGAAGGGAGAATAGTCCTTAAATCCTTGCTATAAAGAATTGGGCCCATTAGTCAGTGCATTAGCCTCTAGAACTGCACTGTCTCTTCTATTAGGCAACAGGAGCACAGGTGCATTCAAAACTCAGACACAATAAAATGCTAACTCAAAACTCCATGCAGGAGCAGCTGACACTCCTGAAGTGTAACCTTCATCCAAAAAGACTGAATAATCATGCGATAACCAAACCCATAAATAAATACCACTATTAGATCTGAACTCAAATGTTCTTGAGCTGCATACTGCATTCCTTCCAGCTTTTAATGCTACGTTTGATGTTGTGGTGGGTGTGACAGTTCACATTTTGTATCTCCCACAAAGGCAGATCTGGAACATCAGCTGTAGCAGGCTGGGTGAGCAATGTGGTCAGGAGTACCTGGCCATAATTTTGCTATGTTAGAAGTACCAGCTGTTACCTTTATGCAACACTATGAGGCAATGTGATTGTGTAGTTTCCTTTGAATGGTTTGTTCTGTTTCCCCCTTCCAAAATGTATGGTGTATTCCTAAGATGTAACCCAGCCTTTGATCCCTCTCCTATGAGCTTTTCATTGGTTCAAGCCTTGGGCCCGCGGGCCCTTCGAAACTGTGATAAGGGGGTGCTCAGAGACACGAGGGCTTCTCTTTCTGCTTTGGACCTTCTCCCCCTCCCCTTTCCCCTTCCCTCTCCCTTTCCCCCTTCCCCCCGCGTTGCCGGCGCTGGACCTGAAAATAAAACTCCTCCTGACTTCACCATCAAGAGCGATACTGTGTTTCTCTTACGGCTTGCTGCTGCCTGCTGACACACAGCCCAGACACACTCTGGAAGCCCCGGTGAGCTGCAGCCCCCTTCTTTCTACCCACAGGGAATGTTGCCCCAGGACTCCTGCCTTCGCTAGCCGGCAGAGAGATAGGTGGGGGTCACAGCAACAACAGGCAGAGTCTGGTTTCACATGACCTCACTTCTCGACACCAACCTGCTTTTTCATCACAGGAGATGCTGCTGGAGCCTACAGGCTCTTCTCACTACAAATGTGCTGTCAAGTAAGGATTGAACTCAAGCAAGCCATTTTTCAGCAAGGGCAATTCAAAAGGCTGTCACCCTACCAGCTATCTTCCTGTAAGTTAGGTGAGAACTCAATATCTGGGAGACCTTTACCTTCTTCTCCCACAAGAACAGACTTGGGCACAAAGGGCAGAGCAAAATTGCACAAAGCCTGGCTTACTAAGAAGCAAAATTTGAGGAACTCCTGCCCCTAACTACCTGCAATTTTAATAGGAACAGTGGAGACATGGCATCCGGCAGAGCCCAAAGAATAAAAAATTGGAAGTTTCATAATGACTAAGAACAAGATATTAAAATGTGAAGTATTGGTAGAATCTATCTTAAGATATAAGAAAAATGTTCATTTTTACAACAGGAGAAGATTCTAGGAAGCAAAATACAATTAGAGAAACTAAATGCTGTAGCACAGGGCAGGTTAGAAAGAGGTTATAGTACAGATTCTTTTCAGTAGAAACTGAAAGCTTGAAAGTAAAGTTTTGAGCAGCTTTTGTTACACTTATTTCTTGCTACTTTTTTGATTAAAGTACTGTGCTGAAGGATTCTCCCTTTAGCTGCCCATTTCAGCTTAAAAAAAGAATCCTATTGCCCTTTTATCTTAGGAAGAAAGGTGACATTAAAACAATTGGCAGCGCACTGCTCTTGATGTCAAGCTGCTCCAGGTCAATACTCAGACCCCTTCTGAGTCAACCTTTCAGCAAAAGACCTGAAGAAAAGGCACAGTTTTTATTTTAACATCTCGCTCACTCTACTGCAATATATGTCCATAAAATGCTATCAAACGTTTCTGCTTCATCATATGATACAAATGGCTGCTTTTAGAAAAAAACTAATGCTCACTTAGCTTCTTTTCATTGATTCACGGAGAGATAGCCAGCAGCCAAAAAAAAAAAAGAAAAAAAAAAAAAAGAGAGAGAGAGAGAGAGAGAGACTTCCAAACTGGTACAATCTCAACAACAGCATTAACAGTGTCAAGTCCGTTTCGTATTTCTAGAACCATTTTATTTTCAAGATCCATTTTGACAGTACCAATTCAAAAATATCCATAGCTGAATATTTTACATCCACCATCTGTCCCAGAAAGCAGTTAGGTGCCTGCACTGTTATTTGAACTTAACACAGTTCAATGTATTTTGAATTTACCTGAGTCTAGTAGGATTATAGGTTTTGGTACTGCTGGCTGTACTCACACCCCTCTTAACCAGAAACAGCCATGCCTTGTACAGAAAGATCGAAAATGCTCTTCAATAAAACAAAAGGGGGATGAAGGGGAAGAAGGAAGAAGTGAAGCCAGAGCAATTTTCACGACACAGAGATTCACGATAACTTAGGCGTGTTTCAGCTGTTAGAGCAAGGATTTTGGCTTCATTCTCAAGGCAACTAATGGGGTTCATAACAGGGTAAGTTTCAAGAGTCTGAGGACAGGACATCAGAAGCTGCAATACCTGTGACAAAGAATTTCGAATCTTGCCATTTAGTATACGTTTTTGTTTCTAATCGTCAAATACTCAAATAGGACCCCCATAAGAAGAACCTAAGTGAATCCAAGTTCAAGGTAAGAGGTTAAGCTGGGAAAATAAAGACTTCCAAAAATAAATACGGGCCTTGGTGACTTTAACTTGTTGCTCTGATCCTAATACTCCTTAAACACGGAATAGATTTCGAAGGGAAGACTAATTAAAGACATCAAGACAAATGCAGACATTTGTATCATAGGTCACCTTAAAATCATTTTTAGTGGGTAAGCTAAGATATTACTTACAGGAAAGTTGAATTTATCTGTTCCGTTTCTAGCTAGATTCTTGTTAATTGGCAGGAGCACAGATGAGTAAGAGTATTAATGTGTCCTCCTTACCCAGATCCTTGACTGAGAAAGAAACTGTCTGGATGAAGGGAGGTGACTTTGGGAAAGGCATTATTTCATTTTTTACCAGGACATGGAACTAGGACCAATTTTATGCTCAAAACACTATCAGAAAATACTGGGCTGATCATCCTACCAGATAGTATCGGAATTTATCGGCCAAAATAAATCATACAAACCCATATTTTAAGTTTTTTCTCTAATTTTCTGCTGAAATCAGACACAATCTCTTATTCTGCAGAAAACTGGTACACAATTGACTTCTAGAACAGTCATTTCTTGGGTAGCATAAAGCAGGTTATCTTAAGTGGAGATAGTGACGAATTAGTACCTTTGAACAAGGAACTGTAAGACTTCACTTGGACACCTGTGCAATTTGTCAACAAAGAGTTGATCCTACACTGGAAAAGGCAGAGAACTACTACTGGAAGTAGGGGTGTATTCTTGCAAGGAAGGATTGTGAAGAAATATGACATTTTCTTATTTTTAGCCGGGGGGGAAATAAACAGAAAGAAAAAGAAAAAAGAGAGGGGAAAAAAGAGCAAGACAAAAAAACCCAAGAAAACTAAACAGCAAATCTCTTTAAATATACTTGAGGTAAATATCAGGAAAAAAGAAAACCTAAGTGCCAAAAAAGTAGTCTTTGAAGATGAAACAATTTTGCAATGCTCACAAAGAAGTGAAGAAACAACCTTCTGATACCCAATCCATGAACTCAAAAAACATGGAGTAGACATTGTGTTGTTCTTTCTTGCCAGGACACCTGTTACATGTTACAGTTATTGCAGGTGTCTGC
This sequence comes from Dryoscopus gambensis, assembly GCA_013389985.1. Taxonomy (NCBI): domain Eukaryota; kingdom Metazoa; phylum Chordata; class Aves; order Passeriformes; family Malaconotidae; genus Dryoscopus; species Dryoscopus gambensis. The sequence continues at coordinate 28,227 of WEIT01009302.1, forward strand.
ACTACGACTTAGCTGGGCCTCTTCCAGACCTGCGCTCGTCTTCCTCCATGTATCCATCCTTATGGTCTACAAAGCGTTGTGTTGGGATTCAATTGCAAGGAAGCTCTTTATACCTCAAAACGTGTCATGAACAAAGGCAAGTACAAACCCAGGCACCATCGGATGATGCACTGCCTCTGGAGTGTAGCATTGTTAAGTATTTTGGTAGTGTCATATCAGGTGCCCCTAACATAAGCAGATTAGTGCTTTGAACATAAAGGAGTCTCAGAGTAAGTCATTTGAGTAGAGATACAAGATTCATGGACACAACTCATTACCATAGAAGTGAGTGTGGAAACAACACCCTAAGTAACCATCAAGTGTGCCTGGGCCACTTTCCTGGACAAAGGGAAGGAGGGAGTTTCGCCTTAACAGATCAGGCAGCCTTCTGTGAGCACACAGCTCTTTCCCACAAGCTGCACAGCCTTCTCCCTGCTCCAAAAGTTGACATGGGAGATGCAAGTGGCAAGTCCTTTGCATAACACTCCAACAACTAACTTGCTACTAAGCAGCTTGCTAGTTTATCTTAACCAATCTAAAACAAAGGAAAAGACTGCTGGAAGGAACATCAGGAAGTCCTTCAGTCCAAAGCCTCTATTCCCATTCAGCACACATACTGCGTGTCAGTATGTTACAACAGATACAACAGGTTAATGACACTTGTTCTTAGGTTTTCAGTGACACATTTGTCTTCTGCACCACTGCACTGTCTGGGAGTTTCTATCATGTCTGATTCAATTATCCATCAATTTATACCCATTATTCCTCATATTTAGTTTTCAGAGCAGGTAAGGCAGATAATTCCCTTTCCTATAATAGCTCTTTTACTTACCCATATGGCCCTTTGGCTTAAAACTGGAGCACTAAAAGGCTGCCAAAGTAGAAGATTTTGCTTCTGTCCTTTCTCTTCATATTTAACCATGTGCTTCTCACCTGGGCTGGCAACCCAGACTCTCTCTCCTAAGTGGCAAAACAGTCTCATTTCAAGTCTTGTACACTCTGTTTGGATGTTTGCCTTTTCACAACAGCATGACAGTGAGTCGCACTTGTCTGGTGTTTAGCTTCAACCATCAGTTCCTTTTCCACCCAGACAGTCCTTCCCCTCCATTTTCCACTTCTGCTGTTAGTCACTGCTGCCTTCAACTAAGCATTTCCCTCTTGCACCATGCCATTGTGTTCCCTGCACCAGATTATTTCAGGCTATCAGGAGGAACCTTGGAATCTTTCAGCTGGCTCTTCAGTGTACATGGAATCACTCCCAACTTCATGTTATCTAAAGGTTTAATAAACAAATTCAAGAAGTCCAGCTCCATTCAGGAATGCGCTTTCAAGTTCTTATTAAATTAAAAGATAAAATTAAATGAAATTAAATAAAAATAAAATTTAAAATGTCCCATCAGAACATTTAAGCTTTTGACAGATCTTTATGCTACACATTTTTGGAGATGCTGGGCCAGACCTATCCAATTCAAATGGAAACAAACAGGCATTTTCACTAATGACAATTTTAGTGAGAATACCTGATGGGGATTAGATGGTATTTATCCAATCAAATATTTCTGTATCTGCCTGCTTCACCCCACTATATATTTTAATGGCTGTAAGATTTGTTGCAACAGATGTAGTGTAATGCAAAGCACAATGTGAATCTCAGAGCTAGTACTGCGGAGATGGTTCCCATCTCAATTTGCCTCCAATTCACTGCAGAAAACAAGGCAGTAAATCTGTCACGGAACACAGTGACCATGGTGGGCCTCCACAAGGATCAGCTAACTCCTAACTTTGCACAGCTGCTCTGTACAACAAAACCCCCACAGGCTTGTTTCATACACAAGACATAAACACTGAAGGTAATCTGAACCAAAAGACCTTGCAGGGCACCCATGAAACAAAGCTAATGACAAGACAGCGCTATCTCCCAGTCGCTCTGTGGCAGCAGCCAGGCTTTCCAGGGCTGACAGAGGGGCTGTCTACCAACAGCCTGAGCTGTAGGGACAGGATACAGAGAACCACAGCCATTTGGAAGTAGGCTGGAACAATGGTTCAACTGAGCACTGACAAATTCCTTCTGAACACTTTTTTGTGGAAGAGCCATTACAGAAAGTCATCGCTTTTGCCAAGGAGTTTGTTTCAAGGAGCTGCTGCCAGTGCGCCAGGGACACCACCATGCCTGACTGGCCCTGCCTGGCCCTCCTGGCCCAGGGCTCCACATCAGCCACCCAGGGCCATCAGCCTCCACCCCAGCAGGGCCAGGCTCCAGCTTGGGCACAGCCCTACCTGCCATGGGCCCACGCGCACGCCCACATCCTGAGCCAGCCTCAGCCTGTCCTCCCAGTGCCCAGGGCTGCCTCAGTGTCCTTGGCTGCAACTGTCCTGGCTGGGCTGGCAGGATGGCCCTGGCTGCCAAGCCCTGCTTTGACAGACCCCCAGGGACACAGTGGCAGAGGGCTGCTGGAGAGGTTGGACAATCTCTTACACCATCTCTGATGTCAGTTTAAGTATCAGTCATTACCCTGTAGTACAGAAGCAGATGAAGAAAGGCCTTTTTTGAGAGATCATTCTTTATTCATCAACTACAACCTCATCAAGTGGAAAGACCAAGATGTCATTTACTCTAAAACCCATCACTCTTTGCCCAATGGGGCAGGTTTGTGATACACTTAAAGCCATACACTTTAAAGAAAGAACTGAAACTACTTGCAACAATGTTAGCACTATGAAAATAGCTACAGATCACTCAAACACACTCCAAGTCTTAGAGCGTAATTTCTTTTAATCTCAGAGTCAGTGACAAGAGGGAACTAATGCAGATCTCCAAGTATAAACCTTCAAACATTGTATTTTTCCTCATCTTAAAACGACCACTAAAAACATAAAAGGACAAGTCTATGAGTAAGGAAGAACTGCAAAAGCCAAAAAATGAGGAAGTCTTCAGTTTAAGGAGGTCTTCTCATCTAGTGATCCTTTTCAAGAATATAGTCCAGAAAGTTAGAAGCCCTTTGAAAAGCCAAATAAGAATTTATATCCACATATGTATTTATATCCATAATGCAACATATCCAGCAAGACAGATGTAAGAGTATCTCGCATTTTTCAAGATCATCCTGGGAATCCCCTGCCCCAAACCAAAGGTGGCTCATTTTCAGTTGGCTGCTGCAGCAAAAAGTTTATGAACCACCACCCTGCCCTCTGGAGAGGGCTGGCCACCTCTTGCTTTGTAGGCCAGTTGATCTGTTTACCCTGTACTGGGGCAGAATAAGAAAAACTAGACCCCCATTCCAAATGCCATAAGCTGTATGGATTTATGAAAAGCTGCTTGACCAACCTGATCTCCCCCTATGATGAGGTGATGTGCTCAGTGAATGAGAGAAAGGCTCTGGATGTAATTTACCTAGACTTTAGTAAATCCTTTATAACTGTTTCCCACAGTATTCTCCTGGAAAAATTGTCCTCCAATGGTGTGGATGAACGTACTCTTTGCTGGGGAGAAACCTGGCTGGATGACAGGGCCCAGAGAATGGCGTTCCCCAGGACTCAGTACTGGAGCCAGGCCTGTTTAGTATCTTCTCTGATGACCTGGACAAGGGGATTGAGTGCACCCTGAGCAAGTTCACAGACAATACCAAGTAGGATGGGAATGTTGTTCTGCTGGAGGGCTCTGCAGAGGGATCTGGACAGGCTGGATCGATGGGCTGAGGCCAACTGTGTGAGGTTCATGAAAACAAGGGTCCCGCCCTTGGGTCACAAAAACCCCCTGCTGTCCTACAGGCTGGGGGCAGAGCGGCTGTAAATCTACCCTGCATCCTTTCTCCAGCAGAAAAGGATCTGGAGTGCTGGTCAACAGCAGCTGAACATAAGCCAGTGTGAGCAGGGGTGGACAAGAAGACCAGTGGCATGCTGGCCTGTAGCAGCAATAGTGTGGCAAGCAGGACCTGGCCAGTGATTGTACTTGGCACTGGCAAGGCCACCCCTCAAATCCTGTGTTCAGTTTTATTCCCCTGACAACAAGAAGGACATTGATGTGCTGGAGGGAGTCCAGAAAAGGACAGTGGAGTTGGTGAAGTGCCTGGAGCACAAGTCTTATGAGGAGCAGCTGAGAGAGCTGGGGTTGTCTAGCCTGGAGAAAAGGAGGCTCAAGGGGGACATTACTGCTCTCTACAACTACCTGACAGGGTTGGCTTCTTCTCTCAAGTAACAAGTGATATGACAAGAGGAAACAGCCTCAAGTAGCACCAGGGGAGGTTTGGATTGGATATAAGAAATTTTTTCTTCACTGAAAGTGTTCTAAAGCATTGGAACAGACTGCCCAGGGAAGTGGTGGAGCCACCATCCTTGTAAGTGTCCAAAAGACCTATGAATATGGCACTTGAGAATGTGGCTTAGTCGTGAACATTGTGGTGCTGTGTTGACAGTTGGACTTGATGATCTTAGCAGTCTTTTCCAACCTTAATGATTCTGAATGTGTAAGTGTACACATGTATGAGTTTCAATACATGTAGCCTCTTCCAAGTAGTTATCCTGGACATGAACTGACAAGATTACCATTGCCCAAGCCCTCCATCAACAGGGTGCATCCAGCAGCAGACAGCACCATGACATCAATAGGAACAATCACACACCCACAGCTACATGCTGACCCTAACACTGCACACCTACAGGTGCTCCCCACTCAGAAGATAACCAGCATCTTGGTCTTTCAAAAAAAAGCAGAGATGACTACATGCACTGGATAGTCAGACTTCCCACAACAGGGAATTCTGTAAGTAACTTAAAAAGATATTCTCATTTTTTGCTTGAATTTAATCTTTCATACACACCCACCTCCCTGCCATATGTAATCAGAAATGAATCACAGTTATAACAGCAGCTGCTTTAAGTCTTTTTCTGCTTTTTCTTCACTAGAAATAACACCATCATTTGTGCCCACTGATGGGCTCACTGTATCTTTTATGTCAGTCCAATAATCTTCCTGTCCAACACACAGCTAATTGCCCCCACCCATACAGACACATACAGAGTATTCTTCTTTTGTGTCGCCCGTGTATCCCTCTCCAACATGATTTTGGCATCCTTACAGTGTGCCTCATTGACTACACTTCAACTTGCCCAGTTTGCAGCTGCATAGCTATAGCTTTTTACTGCTTCCTGAATAGAAGTTGCTTGGTTTTATTCTTCGTCCTTAACACCACGTATGGTTTGTCAATACAGGCCATGTGAACCCCTCATGTTATCCAAGAAAGCAGAATCAAAAGCATGTTTTCTATCATGTTACATGAATACCAGTTGTCTTCACAGGAAATAAGGAGATAGTCAAGGAGTAATTTATACAGACATGAAACCAGGTGTGGAGCTTTCCAGGCCTATTTTCCTGCAGTCTGTCAATCAAGGAATTCTGGCTTAATTTTTAAATGACCTACTCAGGAATGAGTTCATTCATTTTCACACAGAGCCGGTGACTGGTTAACATCCTGTTCTTTAAAGAATATTAAGGGGGAGCTTGGATAACCTCCTAGAAACGATGTCTTGCTACAAGGAAGTGAGATGTCAAATGATAGTATCCTCATGCATTTGTCTTAGCCATGCATTCCTTCTGAGCCCATCTGTTCTGTTTTCTAGTAACATGCCCAATTTTTGGCAGTACTTAAAAGAATGAGGTATTTCAGTGATTATACTCCACTGACCTCCAGTCAGGATGTGTAACTATATCCATGATTACCTTCCCTATGGGAAACATCTTGTATTTCCAAACTGTTAAATCCACCTACTGCAAAATTTTTGAAGCTTGAACACAGGAGGGAAGCAAAACTCTTTAACAAAAACTCTTTTGAACACCTAAGAGACATTTCCAGTTTCTTTTAAGTCTATGGACAATTTCCTGCGACCTAGCAGTCAATACAGAGTTTGCAAGTCAACTCCACTATTAGCATCCTCATTGGACTGAGCAGAGAGGCTGATTTTCTCTCTAGGCTGACTTAAAGGTATGCAGACACATAAACTGTTTGCTGTACTGGTTCTGAGATGTTGACTAAAGAACATGAGAAGCTGTAGGAACTGATCTACTTTAAATGACCCCATCAACAGCTACACTCAGTTTATGCAGTAACAGATCTAGGAGCAAATAGGCTTTTTCTCTGTAAAAGGCTAGATAGTGTCTGTGAAGAAGACCTTAATCTGAAGTGCTTGTAGACTTTCATGTCTCATGTACTGATCAAAACAGATTCTCTTTATAAAAGCAGAGAAGAAACAGTGGGGGGTTTTTTGGTTTTGTTTTTTTTCCTGTAAAGTCTATCTAAATACTAGGTTATTCCTCAAATGCATGTTTAAGGCAGAGTTATGGGCAAAAGAGGCAAGGTAACACAGATTGCTAAGCTGCACTGAATTTTTTAATCAATAAGGCTGTCATATGCACTTTGTTCTCTTCAGTGACGATGGAAGCAGGAAAATGGGCTCTAAAGCCATTAAAGCCTCCTGAAAAGCACATCTAGATTTTGTAAGATGAGATATTAAGCCTTTGCACAGTTCACTTATTTAGCAAAACTTCAAGACTTTATGTCATCCTATAAAGGCTTTGCAAAGTAGTAATGTACATGTTTGAGATGTATTTATCAAATCTTCCTGAAAGTGTTGTGATACTGTCATTACAAGTAATTTCTACGTAGAATGCAAAACCAGATTATATAAATATGCATTTTTTCCAATATTTTCCATGGTTTCCATGCAAGTCAAAAGCAGCTAAGTTCTCTGATGACTTAAGTAAGAACAAATCATATCAGCATCACTTTATCCACTTACAGTCAGAGAATTTGGGCCAGATATTTCTGAAGCAGAATCTGACATAAGTGACTAAGTAGCTTTCATACTTTTCTTACTCTAGAATCTTTAAATATTGACATCAGTCTAGTAAGACTGAAGCCTTCCGATTCTATTCAGGACTTGAACCAAGAACTCCTGCACTGTTAGGTGGTAGTATGGTAGCCCTCTTTTATGGCCCAGCCTGATCCAAGAGCTCTTCCTCCAGGCTCCTTGCTGCTGGAATGCTGCCTTCCCATCTGCCTGTCCACACTCTTGGGAACACAAAATACTAAAAACTACTTTAAGTATTTGTTTAAACTTCTTCGAGGTGACAAGATTGCTAAACATGGTCTTAGTAGCTTCTTCCTGAGAGCATGCTGTTATACATCAGCATGTTCTTCGAAGATGGCAACTTATGGCACATTAAGTGTTTCAGAGAAACCCTCTGGAAATCCATAAAAGCTATTTTCACTGTCTAAATGCAACTCAAAGAGGACCTGCTATGCTCTTCCAGCAAAGAACATTCTTAATATTTTGTCCTTAGGTCTAGGCTTAAGAAGAGGGTTTGGAGGGCATAGAAAATGAAGGAAACAGTAGCACTAATTGCCTGTATCTTTTTGAGGACTTCAACATTAACTTTTGCTTAGATTTCCCTCCTATTGCTGCCACCCTAAAACATAACGATAATGTAGCACTCTAACAGTAAGAAGTACTCTCACATCTGAGGTCAAATTTTCTGGTTGCTGAACTACACTGATATAGGACGCACTGGATCCTAGGAACAAAATGCCAACTTCCCCAAACCAGGAACATTGAGCTGCAGCAATACCAGGATATTCGCATCTCCAAAGACTCCAAAAGAACCAAGAGCAGAAGCAATAGTGCCTCTATGTATTACAGAACAGTTCCTGGCACAATTAGTGAGCTAACAAGGGAAAGCACCATTCAGAGCCACACCACTCCTGAAGAAAGGAAGGGCACACCAATTAAGTCTGAGGCAGGAGCGACCAGAAATGAAGGGCTTATGTTGAGTTACTGGCTTGTAATAGTAGTTGCTTGCTCTTGCTCTCTCTCTCTCCTTTTCAATTACGCTTTCCCTATCCTAGCAGCAATTTGTTCTCTTATTCTTTCTGTACTCTACAACTAGGTCAAAAAGCTTGGATCCAGCATTTGATCATGGGTGACATCATCTTTTAATCACACATGTTGACCTACCCATGGACCTGCTGTAGCCAGGTGCTCTTTGCGAAGGAAAGGTATTTCAGCAACTGCCCCAAGACCTCCTATCCATTGCTCACATCCCAGTACCACAGAACTTATATTAGTGCTTTGATATTTGTGACAGACACTTGTTTCCTCAACTTGATTTAATTAGAACTACACAGTGCCACAAGTTACCAGTTTAAAAATCAGGATATAAAATCATATGGTTGGGAATTTTCTCACCAGCTAAAAGAATGATTTGCAAGATAGTTTAACAGGAAATAACACAAAGTGCCAGCAAGCCATCTGTTCTAACCTCTATGTTAAAGTTAACAGCTATTTTGGATTTCAACAAAGGAAGTCAGCTAAAGCTATAATGTTGGGGTGTTTTTTTTTTCCCCAGGGAATCTAAGTACTCACTATTTTTATTAAATGGAACAGGAACAACAGGAACTGGAGATCCCTGAAGAAGGGGCAGAAAACAAAAATCTGGGACACAAACAGCACCATGTTGCATAGCAATGCACTTATCTCCTCATACATAACTCAAGCCAGACCTTTCCCAGTTTGTCAGAACCTGCCACACAAGCAAGTCAGGCATCACCACGCATGTATGCAGTGACTGACTGCAGATCGAGGACATAACCATCTAACACACTGCCAGCAGCCCCCAGCACATCTGGGTCTTGAATGTATTTCTGGGATAAAGTATCAGTTAGTCTGTCTGTGGTCAGATCAATTAAGATCAATTCTAGGGACGGGTACAATACTTTTTAAAGATGTAAGTTTAATATTGAGGCTGGGAAGAGAAAGGCAGTAATAAGTAATTTATTCAAAAGAAAAAAGGGAAGTGACAGTGTTTTCTACTTGTAGTTAAAAAGACCGCAAACTTTATAAGTGGCTTTTTATATTTTCTCTTGGGAGCTCTAGCTCATTCTCAATAACTATTTCAAACCTTTTCCTCCTCCACACACTCCTTTTTATGAAGGGGCAGTCTCCCAAACCAAAGAGCTTGACATTACATTTGATGCAAGAATTTATCTCCAGCATCAATGAGACTGAATTCTCATGGGACATTTGTCTTCTGGCATCAGATGATGTCAAGTACTTGCCCCTAAGCAAACCTTGAGATTTTGACCAAAAAGCCACACTCTGAAGTTTTGGCGCTCACCAAAGGTAATTTTTATCTAGGTCTCTTGTAAACCTATTCCTTTTGATCTCAGAACCTAGAAAGAAAGGATCTTACATCCAACACATATGAACTGAGAATACAGTTTTCTTGGTGCTCTATCTAACCCTGTATTTCTTGCTTGTACTCCATAAGGGGCTGAAAGACATGCTATCACTGCAAGGCACCTCAGTGGAGACCTTTTCCTCAGGAGGTATAGATACAAACTTTTGGGTCAGAATGCTGTTCAATGAAGCAACAATGGTGCCAGCACAAGTACGTTTAGCATGACTTCTATGATGCTATCTGCAAAGCCTAAAGGCAATCTATAAACTAGATTTATAAGAGCTCAGTTATATACAAAGCAGTGTTTTCCATAGCTTGGAATTTGAGTAGTCAAAAATAAAAATATCACAGATGGTACATTTTTCCCACATATCAAATCACGACACTACCTGAACCTCTGCCAAACCAAATCACCATTCTGTGAGGAAGCACGCAGCATCTATCATCATCGTCACAATCACCAGAATGAAAGCGTAGAAGTAACCTCTTCTGCATCTATTAGTGGGAGGAAATATTCACAGCAATATCCATACACCTTCCTCAAGAGACATCTGCATTTTTCCTGCCAACCATAAATCAGACTCCTTTATTTCAAAGGAAATCTGAATTCCCGAATTAACAGGGCATCAACTCAATTCCTTTCAAAACCAGTATTAAAGCACTAATCCCAGTCTGTGTTAAAAAGGATATTACTATAAATTAATTATATGAAGAAATAAGCCATCAAAGGCAGAGAAATTAAATGATAATCAATGATGAAATATCATCACATCATGAAGCTTATAGTCCAGAACGTCATCTTACATATGCTTATGAATAAGAACCTTCAATAAAACTCAGGAATTCTTTGCAGAAGCACATAACAGTGATTTTAAAACATTTTACAAGGTCCAGCTATTTCTAGAGGCAAACATAGCTCCTATTTGCACATTTGTCAGAAGCACAACGGAACTTTCTCTGGGCTCCACTGCTAGCTCCACCTTCCTACCCAACCATCCCATGCTGCTTCCTCAATAGGTTTCTGCCTGCCCCACTGCACAAATTTCAGCACACTACACCAAGTGCAGCAGCACTCTTTGGCACTTACTCTTAACAGCCAAATAAAGTAATTAAACACTACCAAAAAAAAGTGAAGACAATCAACCTTAGGACAGGCAAACTGTAGACTCAATTGACAGCAATCATCACATCCTATTCTGAGATGCACATGTTGAATTTCACATCCCAGCTTTTCAGAACCATTAACCTTTTTTTTGCAATGATTTGCTGCTCTGCCGCTCTGCCATACAGTCAACTTGGCCGTCGAGGCCTGCAAATATATGTTATAAAGGCTCCTCGGCAAAGCAGTGGTGCAACTTGTCACACAAGCCACTCCACGGAGATCTCCATGCTGTGCACTGCTGCTGTAGGTCGCGCTGTGTCATTTCACCACTCTCTTGGTATTCGCTCTGGCCAAAAGCCATGCAAAGAGGGTTAAGTTTAGGGACGGCTGCACAGGAAACCTTGCAGCCAGGGGGAATCCCAGTCCCAATCCCAGAGCCCTACTGCACGGCGCAGGGCAGGACACCCGCAGCGCCCTGACCAGCGGCTTTCCCCACCTGTGAGTGGGAACGAGGAGCCAGCCGCACACCGGAGCGGAGCCACGGCGGGGGCCTGGCCACCCACCCTGCCCGGGCCAGCACCTGTCCTCATTCCGCGGGGAATCTTGCGCTGCCGGCGCTCGGGGCACCGCCACAGCCCCGCCGGGGAGGAGATGCCTGTGACTAAGCACACGCGGCCTCTCCTCGCCCTCCTGCTCACCGCCTCGACC